>JAFEMH010002698.1:197500-319341 GCA_022495995.1 Adenophora triphylla var. japonica
GAACATATTGAAGAAAGTTGTTAAATTTTATTGTTGTTGATGATGACAAATGACACAAAACATTTAGAATGAGGACTTCTAAAAAAAATTGTGTATTATTTAAATAAGAATGTGACTTTTCTCTAATTTAGAGATACTCGAATATGAGACCTTTAAAGTTTGGAATAATTAACCTACAATTATAATTTCATTAAAGAATTTAGAAGTTAATAAATATGGGTTGTTGTAAGAAATAAATTGTGTTAATTCTCCTATTGAATTAACAATTTATTTTTGAATTTAATTCTCTAATTATATTAGAGAGTTATATTTGTAACAACAAAGTTATAATTATTGAAAATTAAAGCCAATGTTTGATAAATGCTCTTTTTGTGTGGAGACAAATCTCTAATGTAATATGGTTGTTTCAAGTAAACCGGATCACAATAGTGGAAGAAGAAAGAGAGAAGAAGGAGACATTTTGTCATTGTTATTTTCATCAAATTCAAGCTTTTCATCACCAAAATTTCGTTATTGTAAGTTTATATTCATATTTTTTACTTCATTTTGTGTTGATTTTGCTTTGATTTGAGTATTTGTTTACTTGCAATTTAGGTTTATTCAACTCAATTGTTGATATGTTTTGAACTCAATTGTTAGTATACTTAGATATTGAACTCAATTTTGTCATTATTTTCATCAAATTGTAAGTTTACATTCATATTTTTTACTCAATTGTTAGTATACTTCAACTCAATTTAGGTTGATATTGAACTCACTTAGTGTTGTTATTGAACTCAATTTTTGGTATATGAACCCAATTATTGGTATATTTGAACCCAATTGTTGGTATATGTGAACTCCATTTTTGGTATATTTGAACTCAATAGTTGGTATATTTGAACACCATTGTGGTATATTTGAAATTTTGGGGAACTCAATTTGTGACTCAATTTTGGAGAAGTAGAAGTATTTGCTATTGATGTTTCAAAGTCTCTATGTTTATATATGTATTTATTTGATATTGAAATTGGGTTTCTTTTGTTGAAATAGATGGATTCTTTCATTGATCCCGGGCCTATCGATAACTCTGTTCTGACCGAACATTATATCCATACACGCATCATCTTCAATACAGAAAGGAAAGTACTCACCAATCCCGCTATCAAAAGTATGAGGACATCTCTAAATGACTTCCAAATCATATTGAGATCGATCTAAGCCCGTCTTTTTATATAGTTCATCAATCAACTCATTGTATCTCCATCGGCAATTAGCCATAATTGCACATTTTGGCCCCTTTTTGAAATGAGGACCATCAAATGGTTGTTCATCATTACCTCCGCAATAACACATGAAAATGATTGGACCCGCGTTCATCTTTAACCCTACATTACGAAATCAAAGTGTTAAAACCTATATAACAAAACCCTAACATTTATATCTACAATATACTAAAACACAGTTAAATACTTAAATTTTATATCTAAACACAAGTGAAAACAATGATTAAGATGATGCTAATTTACCTTGATTCTTGATCTTCAACGATTCTGACGAAATAAAATGATATGAAGATGAGTTTTTTTTTAAGAGCAAGTATGAGGGATACGAGAGACTGAGAATGAATCTGATGAATCTGAATCTATTGTGGAAACCTTATCTACTGGAAATGCCAGCTTAAACTCGCTATACCATGTAGTGAGTTTCATGAACCAAGTGAAATCGCTACATGGTGTAGTGATTTATGTCAGGGTAAAATCGCTACATGGTGTAGCGATTTAGGTCAGAATTTGTAATATATTAAACTCTTCTTCATGAATTATGTTTTTGTTTACAAACTTTTTTTTTACATGTGTTAAAAAAATGATGACATGAAAAATTGCAACAAAACCAAACACAAATTGTACCAAATAATTTTAAAAAACTAAAATAACATTAAAATAAATATTATCAAGTTAGTGACCACATCTCGGTCACATAGGAAATCTTACATTAATTCATTCAAACAATTAGGAAATTCATGTAAACCAAATGAGCTTACCATTAACTTAATTTCATTATTCTTAGGAAATACCTGCAAACCAAATGAGCTTAACATCATTACTATATGATTCCAACAATTCAACAAAATTAAGAAAATTTGTACCTTGAAGACATTGATGAGTGTGATGTTAAGATAACGTGTTGATCGTGTGGGGGCAAAAACAACAACCTAAAAATTTCAAAATAAACAATTAGATGGAAGTAATAATGACGATTCCAAAGTGTACTGACTTCCACTATTTAATATATCATACATTCTGAAGTATCAGAACAGAACCGACAGATATATCACTAGCAAATTCACTCTCAGTTAGCACTTTCTGATGAATGGAAGCATCTATGGTATCCGTAGGATCCTAATAATTTTATCCCAATTAGTAATTCAAAACACATTTCACCCATGCTAGAAAGCATACTAAGCTCATATCCTAACCTTTAAAGTCAACATAAGATCACCAAGACCATTTGATGTGCAGGATTTGATAACTGCAACAACCTAATAGAACATACATAAATGTAAAAAATCAATTATCTTTACACATATTTAACTATAATTAATCTTGATATTATATCTGATCCACCGTGTCAATATTATGGCATTTCTTCTTGATAGAACTCAACGCATAATATGTACCGGCTTCAGTGAGAAATTCCATTGCAGAGAGCCAATGACTGTCTTGGAAATCTTCATCCTTCACCGGATCTTCAACCGCTCTCCGTATATACTCTTGTGTTGCGATCGGAGATTCCTGCGAAGATAAGCTCTGACGGTCGAGGATTTTTCGGCGCATGACGGACTGTACGACAACGGCAGAACCAGGAATAAGAGGCGATGAAGAGGAGGATTGAGAGAGATGGGATTGAGAAGATTGAGGGGTGGAGGATTGGCCGGAGGAATTGGGACGACGGTTCATATAACGGAGGAAAGATGAATCCATTTTTTGGGTTTAATTGAATTTGAATTGAGAAGATTGAGGGGTGGAGGCTGAAAATTCAGTTCGGAGGAGGGATACGAGAGAATGAATGAATCTGCTGTGGAAAAACCTTATCTACTAGAAAAAAGAGAAACTCGCTACACGGTGTAGCGATTTTGACTATGACTAGTCAAACTCGCTACACGGTGTAGCGAGTTCTTCTTTACTTAATTACAGTGATTAATTACAAAATGGCAAACCCTAATTACACCAAACTCGCTACACCGTGTAGCGAGTTTGACCGGTCACAGTCAAACTCGCTACACCGTGTAGCGAGTTCCCAAAAAGTGGTCATTTTGGGAAATAGTTTGAAATGTGAGTTATTTTGGAAAATAGATTTTCAAAAAAGAATTATTTGAAAAAAAATCGTTTTAAACATTGACAAATGTCACATGAACTAAAACCATAGGGCGTCTTGGAAGAAGTAGTTAAAACCTATTAGGAAAATATGTGACTAATGTCATAAAGATAAAAACAATAGAACTTCTTGAATGAAGTTGTTAAATCTTATTGTTGTTGATGATGACAAATGACACAAAACATTTAGAAGGAGGATTTCTAAAAAAAAATTGTGTATTATGTAAATGAGAATGTGACTTTCTCTAATTTAGAGATACTACAAGATTAGACTTTAAAGTTTGAAATAATTAACCTGCAATTATAATTTCATTAAGGAATTTAGAGGTTCATAAATATGGGTTGTTGTAAGAAATAAATTGTGTTAATTCTCCTATTGAATTAATAATTTATTCTTTGATTTAATTCTCTAATTATATTACAGAGTTATATTTGTAACAACAAAGTTTTAATTATTGAAAATTAAAGTCAATGTTTGGTAAATGCTCTTTTTGTGTGGAGACAAATCTCTAATGGAATGTAGTTGTTCCAATTAAACCGAATCACCATAGTGAGAAGTTAGAAAATTTTGTTGGTCTCGACTTTAAGTGATGGTAACAAAAGATGTTCTACTTGACCACCTTGAACTTATAGAGGTTTCTTATGAAAGATCCTAGGAAGTTGGGTGAAAATGAGATGAATGTTGAAGTCGTGAGTGCGTTAGAAGCATGCGAATTTCCTTTGTCGGAATTATATATTTAACGGATTGTTGAATTTGTTATATAACATATACTCCCTCCGTCCCAATAGTAGCTTCCCATTTTGCCATTTTGGGTGTCCCGTTAATAGCTTCCACTTTCCTTTTTTGGCAAAGGAATCTTCACTATTCCCTCCACTCATTCTCTCTCCTCCATTATTTTAATACTCACAACACCATTATAATTTACTATTCTCTCCACTCATTCTCTCTCCTATTTTCAAATTACACTCACAACATTTTTACTTCCCCCCCCCCATTTCCTTAATTTGCGTGCTGCCCAAAAAATGGGCAGCTCTTATTGGGACGGAGGGAGTATAGTGTTTTGGTAGAAAAAACAATAGGGTTGAATCTTAACTTTGACAAGTGTGTGGATTAAACAATAAGGAGGGGACTATGGAATTTGACTATATGGAACAAAAGCATGAAAAGAAATAATGATACCGCGATTTGTTAACGAGGAAAACCTTAGAGGTGATAACCTCTTTGGAAAAAACCCCGGGAGTTAGGTCTCCAACCTTAAAAGTTTCACTATGATAATTATGAATACAACTTTGGAAGAGAATGGAGAGGATTACAAGTAGCTTGTGTGTAGAGTATGTGCGTATGAGAATGTGTGTATTTTCCGTCTCCATTTCCCCTTAAATATAAGTAAATATGAATGAGTCAAATGTTGTTCCTACAATCTCGGGATATATGCTTATCCTCTTCAACATCCGTGAGACCAAGTCATCCTTGCCGTTGAAGATGTGTTGAACGTGCTAGAAAATATCCCGCATTCTTCTCTCTTGTTCACTGGAATATTAATAAAGATATTAGGAAAAATCAAATATGTAAATATTAAAACAATACTTACAGTGGAACGACATCTTGATATGTAGGAGCAACTGAAGATGTCGCCATGCTGAAAAATACCCACAACAATTTGTCCCCAAAAACATTTAGCTAACTCGGCAACTGAGGAGACAAAATGTTTTTCTTTGCAATAAATGATCAACTGCCAGCTTTGCATGATGGGACGGGTATAGAGAAACGTGGAGGCAATGGACGGTTGGGGAGTAGGCTTAATAAAAAGTGGTTTTTTGGGATTAGAGTTCCCTTTAATTTAAATAACCACTTGGGAAACTCCATAATGATCTTCTAAAACCTTCCATTTCGTTCCTGCTTACTACGGCGCTGCTTTCCTGCAAGGTAAAAATTTCGTTGTTTTCTTACTTTCATCCATTGTTTACTTTTCGCTTTTGTCTCTGTTAACCATGGGTAGAACCAGGTGATCTTCGTCCAAAACTAAGAGTGTCCCATCCCCACAAGGTCCCATAGAGATTAGTCTTGACGATTTCGTTTGCGAAAACCTTCTTGCGAAACCAGATGAAGAGACTTGCTTGTTCAGTGATACCCAAACCGAATCACTGAAACAACAATGCTACTTCCCAAAAGGTGCAATTTTTCACCCTTTTTCTGTAAATCTTATGTCCGACTTTGTTTCCCGCAAATGGATCTGTTTTCATGAATATCCCTTTCTTCTAGGGTTTAGCTACCCTTTTCCATTGTTGGTTTCTGAGTTTTTTCAAAAGACCCAACTCGCTTATTCTCAACTGATGCCCATGGCTTGGAGAGTTTTTGCTTTTGTTATCAAAGTGAACAGGGAAAATGGGTTAAACCTAGGGCTTCATGAGATTGCTTATTCGTACGATCTTCAACCTTTTGGTTCAAAAAGATATCTTTTTAGGAAGAGGTCTGGTAGGAGTTCCTTAATGAGCACCACATCTTCTAGTGATAGGGGATGGAAAAATAGGTTTTTCTTTGTTGATAGGGCATCCATTGGAGAAGGGAATGAGGTTTCAAGTGAGTGGAACAAGGGAGGTACTTGAATTCCTAACTTTGTGATTTTCTGTTCTTGAAATAAACTGAAATCGTAATTGTTCTTACCTTTATGCAGATATTGACTGGGGAGAACTATTCCCACCGGCTGAAGACACTTTAACCAAGATTGACGAATTTTTCAGGCTCCCTTTAGACAAGAGATCTCCTAAGGGACTACTGGAATCGTCTCTGGTTGTCCCGGAAGACCAAAAGGCCTCCACCTCTGCAATTATGTCTATAAGTAAGCATGTTGTCTTTTCACTTTAGTTTATCAATCTGATTTACTGCATTTCTTGACAATCTTCATATGTCAATGCAGTTTCCAAACCAGTTATTTCAGGATCGGATTTTGATCTCGACGACATTGAAGCCATGTTCGAAGGCACTGCTCTAAAGATAGAGATGAAACCTCCACCCGCTCCCAAGAAGATTTCTGCTTTAGATGAGAGTGCGGGTATTGGCTCTAGGGTGAAGAAGAGAAAGGCCAGTCAAGAAGAGGTGGTTGAGGTTGGAGATTCTTTTGATGGAATGCTAATAGGGGATTTCAAGAAGAAATACATGAGTTTTGCGACTGGGGTAAGATGTTGTTAATTGGATATTAACTAACTCAAAAAGTTTTTATAACATCTAACGATGTCAAGTTATTATTTTACAGACTGTAGGGTATGTGGAGGATTTGGTAAAAGAAATTGAGATGCTAAAGAAGAAGTCAAAAGCTGACATTGCTTTGGTTAGGAAGGAGAAGACAGTGTTAGAGAACAAGGTGAAGGTGCATGAAAAGACCCTGGAGCAACAAGGCAAGTCATTGGAAGAGCAGGAGCAAACGGTAAAGGACTTGCCGAATAGCTTGGCGAAAGCGAGGAGGATCATCTTAAGGAGATTGCGAGAGGTGAAAGGTTCTTGCAAGTTGGGCTGCTTCTTAAGGAATTGTTTCCCCAGTGTAAGATCAAGATGATAAGGGAGTTTCGAGAAGGGAAGGCTGAGAGTTGGGATCTCAATAAGGAATGTGCCCACTTTTCCAGGTTGACAGGCGAACCAGTGGATGAAGGTGAGGTGTCCTCAAACCCAAGTGAAGCGATTGTAAAGGATGCAACAGAGGTTGGAGAAGTCACTCCCCAAGCAACACCTGCGGCAGATGCCACTTGAAAAAAGGTAAAATAATTATGTTCTGGTTTTTTGGATGGTATTACTGGGGTGGAATTCCTGAAGACAATTTTAATTTTTATTTGGTTATGTAATGGGTCCATAAGGACCAAAGACAATTTCTTTTACGTGTTGGGTTGGTCCAACACTTTTGCACTTTAACGTTGGTAGTTTGGATGTTTTTATGGTAACTTTAATCTGGTTAAGGTTTAGTAGTTTTCAAGCATGTCAAGGCTTGTTTTCTTTTGGATGAAATTTTTCTTTGTATGGTTACTTGTTATGCTCGTAAGGTGACATGATAGTATGTCAAAGCTGTAGATACTTAAGATGACATGTATATGTCATAACCACAAGAATAATACGTAAGATCAATCATTTAAGCGAGTGGGAATGGGTAAGCTATATGAGTTTACCCATATAGGCCCACCCACACCTCAATTAAAGAGATAACTTGCGCTCCAGCGAAGGTGTGGTAACCTAACATCTTAAGAAAGAGGTAATTAACTCTTTAAACCTTAGAAGGGATTGTGTACCTTTACTTGAGAAGAGATGGCCGAGTCTCTAACGGAGGAGAATTCGTTGTTCCTTGCGTACTTTTGACATGTCCCCATGTATGTATGTCAACACCTCATAAGACGAAACATGTTAATAACGGACGTCAACTAATGTTGACGTCTCTCCACAAGGTGCGTTAGCGACATCTTG
The DNA here is from genome assembly GCA_022495995.1 of Adenophora triphylla var. japonica. NCBI lineage: Eukaryota > Viridiplantae > Streptophyta > Magnoliopsida > Asterales > Campanulaceae > Adenophora > Adenophora triphylla. Next base: position 205,304 of record JAFEMH010002698.1, read on the forward strand.
ATTTGTAGTGAAATAAAAAGTACATAGGAAAAAAAGAAAGGTTACAAAAATTTAAAAGATGATCCATACAGGAAGAGATGAGTTTAGGGGAGTTTTGTTTAAATGTAATACCTTTTAAGGTGAATGGCGTTCCAACTTCGTGGTATCATTTGGCCATCCAAGGTTGCCGGGCGATATGCTCCTTTCCCGGCTGCGCATCTATTAGGTAGGGTCCTTCCCATTTTGGGGGCGAGTTTGCCGGCATTGAGCTCCTTTGTATTTTGGAATGCCTTTCGTAGGACTAAGTCTCCTACTTGAAATCTTCTAATCCTTACGTTTTTGTTGTAAGACCCGGCTACCCTTTGTTGATATGCCGCCATCCGAACTTTAGCCATGTCTCTCGGTTCATCAACGGTATCCAAGTCATGTATCAAGATGTCTTTATTATGTTCGAGATGTCAACAAAGCGTATCGGCCGTAGGTACAAATACTTCTGGCTGGAATAAGCGATTCTGTTCCAAATACAAGTGAATAGGGGTTTGACCGGTAGCATTCTTAGATGTCATTCCGTCGGCCCATAGAACCATTGGTAACTCTTACGCCCTTCGTCCTTTCTTACGGTTCGGTCTCTTTTTTAAGTTGCTTATGATTATTTTGTTGCTAGATTACTTTGTCCATTGGCTTGAGGATGAACAGGTGAAGATGTCACCATCTTGACTCCCCAAGATGTCAAGAAATCTTGGGTTTTCTTACTAATGAATTGGGAGCCGTTGTCACAAATTATTTCCGAAGGTATCCCAAATCGGCTGAATATATTTCTTTTGATAAAAGATATAACTTCTCGATCACGAACTTGTACGTACGCCTCAGCTTCTACCCATTTAGAAAAGTAGTCTGTCATAGCCAGTAGAAATACTCTTCCACCTGGTGCCCTGGGTAATTTTCCTACGATATCCATTCCCCAAACCATAAACGGCCATGGCGACAGGATAGGATGTAGTAGTTCGGTCGGTTGGTGCAGGATGTCCCCATGTCGTTGACAGGAATCACATTTCTTTGCGTAGTCAACGGCGTCTTTTCTCATTGTGGGCCAAAAATAGCCCATTCTAAGAGCCTTGGTATGCAGACTTCTGCCCCCGGTATGATTTCCACATTGTCCTTCGTGCGGCTCCTTGAGAAGCTGATGGGCTCTATACGCTTCTAGACATCTTAAGTAGTGACTGCGTGATTTTCTAAACAAGAGGTTATCAATAAGCAAATACTTAGATACTCTTACCACGAAGGCTCTAGCATTTTTCTCCTCACTGATCGTATCATCTAAGAGATACTTGATAATAGGAGGTATCCCAAGAGGTTCTTCTTTGGAGAGGAAGGTACGTCGACATCTAGAGCAAACATCTCAAGATGATCAATTCTTTGGGATGTCAATATGCACAATTGGGATACTTGTACGTGAAATGCTTTTGAAGGCTGAACCCAAGTTTGCCAGGGCATCTGCTTGAGAATTTTCTTCTCGTGGGATTTGTTCCAAGGAAAATGATTTGAATTTGGCCGAAAGAATTTTTACGATTTCCAAATATGTCGTCATCTTAGCATTTTTCGCTATGTAGGATCCATTGTAATGGTTAACAATTAGCAAAGAATCCATAAACACCCGGATATGCTTGACATCTAGGTCCTGGGCTACTGTCAAACCTGCAATTAATGCCTCATATTCTGCCTCATTATTAGTGGCCTTGAAACTGCAACTGATGGATTGTGGTATTATGTCCCCTTGTGGCAATTTTAGTACAACTCCAAGACCTGTACCTCTCATGTTAGAAGCACCATCTGTGTAGAGAGTCCATATCTTCAGGACGTCATCATCTTGAAGTTGTTGTACCTCCAATTCCACCTCTTGTTGCATGGTTGGACTAAAATCAGCCACAAAATCAGCTAGTGCTTGGGATTTAATTGATGTTCTAGGCTCATATTTAATGTCGTATGTGCTTAATTGTACAGACCACTTCGCCATTCGACCTGACATCTCTGGTTTTGTTGTGGGCATTTTTTGACATGACGACATCTTCAGTTGATCCTGCATAACGAGATGTCATTACACTGTAAGTATTGTTTTAAATATTTACTTGTCTAATATTTCCTAATATTATTATTCTTATTTTTCAGTAATTAAGAGAGGAATGCGGAAACAACCTTCAAGCACGTTCAACAGACCTTCAAACGGCTAGGGCGACTTGGTCTCACGGAGGTTGAAAAGATAAACTACAATGCCGAGATTGTAGGAACCATATTTGACTCTTTCTTAGTTACTTGTATTTAAGGGGAAATGGAGACGGAAAATGACACTCATGCTCATACGCACACACTTTACACACAAACTCTTGTAATCCCCTCCATTATCTTCCGAAGTTGTAATTGTGATCATTATAGTGGAACCTTTAAGGTTGGAGACCTAACTCCGGGGTTTTTTCCAAAGAGGTTATCACCTCCAAGGTTTTCCTCGTTAACAAATCGCGTTGTCATTGTCTCGTTTTTCATTTTCTTGTTCCATATAATCGAATTCCATAGTTCCCTCCTTATTATTCAATCCACACACTAAACATAGTTAAGATTCTACTCTATTGTTTTTTCTACCAAAACAATTTGGCGCCCACCGAGGGGCCTCGTGGTTTATCGGTTATTTGAAACATTTCCTAATCGAATTCACTATGTCCGCACCCACCAATGTGTCCACCGCCGGCAAAGGTCCCACCGTTGTTCCCACATCGGGAGGTAGAACCGGCTTGTTACCACCGCCTCCTCGGCCGGATCTCGGCCAACTCAACCTACGAAGACTCCACAAAGGGGGCGACCTCTTCCAATGCGGATCTTGACATCCGGAGTATCCTAACCGGGTTGAATCAAAGGTTGGACCAGCAAGATAACAATTCGAAGGTGTTGACCAATTCCATGATTAAGATGCGAGAAAGACCAACAACTCATAGCATCTCGGCTTGAAAACATATCACCACTGCGCGCAAGGGTTCTCAACTTTGACAACTCCGGAGGATCTACATTTCGAGAATGAATTCATTCCAATGGGCAATCCTCCTTCGTGACATCTTTCATGATGTCAACATCTTTGCCGGGGACACCCCTTTGACACCATCTTCTGCGGGATTCACTCCATTCATCCCATTTATAGACGGCAAGCATCACGACTACTACGGACAACTCTGGTTTGCTTAATAATCTTTTCAATAATAATAATTTCAATCGTATTCCTATGGTGACCCTTTTGCGGGAAACCCACTAGCTAAACGAGATGCGGGATCTCGGAGAATTAGTAATGAACGTACCGGGTGTGACTCCTCCAATTCAACCGATAGCAAAAGCTGCTACAATCGGTCTCGGTTTGTCCCGGCAATTGCAAATGTCGACATACCGAAGCGCTTGATGTACCATCTATGAAGTTGTACGACGGCACTACGGACCCGAGAGGAGCACGTGGCACACTATCAAGAAAAGATGGACATAATCCATATTCCACTTCAATTAGGGAGGCTTGCTTATGCGGGGATTTGGATCCACCTTATCTGGACCGGCTCTCAAATGGTTGATTAGGCAACCCCTAGGTTCAATTGGTTCATACGCCCGGCTCATCAACATGTTCTATAACCAATTCTCATGCGATCGACAATTTGAAAGGTTGACAAGTGACCTTTACAATGTAACTCGGCGGCCTAATGAAACCCTAAAGGATTACGTCCACCGGTTCAATAAAGAGGTGCTGGAAATTCCCAATCTTGACATGTCGACGGCCCACGTAAGCATTCAAAATGGGGTTGAAGAAAGATTCGCAGTATTACCAAGATTTGGTAATGACTCCTTGTAAGCGGTGGAGGAAGTCGGGAGCGGGGCATTGAGATTCATAAGGCCCGGAGGAAGATGAGGCTGCGAAGATCAAAGTCATCATCCAAGACGTCGACATATGACCATCCCGATAGAAAGACCGAATCGTCCCATCGCGAAACAACCGTCCCAATCCTTATCCGAGAATTGACACTAGCAAAATTAATTCAATAGACGGTGAGGATGAAGATAATGATAATGTGCCTAACATTTCGATTATTGTTTTTCGTTGATATTTCGGGTATACTTTGCGCAATGGGCAACACAGGAGACAAAGCCGGATGGCCAAAGAAAACGGACAAAACCACGAGGATGGCGTGACAAATCAAAATGGTGTGCTTACCATGAAGACTTTGGGCATGTTCTTGAAGGCTGCATCGCATTAAGAAAGGAGATCGATTACTTGCTCTCGAAAGGACATCTTAAGGAGCTATTGGGATCCGAGAAGAAGAAAGTGAAAGTACAAGCTCCTCATGAAGTGAAAGACCCGGTTTCTCCCCCGGCATCAACAAAGGTGATCAACTTCATTAGTGGAGGCTCGGTAAATATGTGGAACATCCTATTACGCCGCAAAACGACATGCTAAGGAGTCAAAAGATGAAAAGCCGAGAGAGACGGCCCGGGATGTCGATACCTTGCCTGCACTCCAATTGTCTTTGATGAAAGTGATCGTGATAACTTGCTGGAACCCCATCATGACGGTCTGGTCATTTCCTTGCGGATCGCCAACCGTACCATACGACGTATTCGGTAGATGGGGGCGGCTCAGTCAATCTTATTATGTTGGGTACCTAAAGAAATGAACATCCCGGAATCGGAGATTGTCAAAAATCTTGATCTTTGGTAGGCTTCGGTGGCGAAGTCAAAGAAACAGTGGGGGAGATAAAGCTTCCAATATACTCAAAGGGCCTCAACACCGTGGAACGGTTTGTGTAATTGATTGCGCAACATCTTACAATGTAATTCTTGGAAGACCGTGGATTCATGGAATGAAGGCCGTACCCTCCACTTACCATCAATGTGTGAAGTTTCCAACACCTTGGGGTGTCGCTAAGATTTACGGTGATCAACGGGTGGCCAAGGAATGTTACAAAACTTCAATGAAGGCGTCTACATCTCCAAAACAAGCATAGCAATTACCGAAGAAAGTACGTGAAGTCCTGGAAGCTAGGGAGGATGATGTGAAAGAAGTATTGTTAGATCCTTCCAACCCGGACATCAAAGTACTTATTGGCACCGACATATCGTCGAGATATAGAGGAGAATCTTGTGAACCTATTAAGAAGCGAGAATAAAAAGTTTCGCTTGGAAACATGATGACATGACCGGCATTAGCAAAGATGTCATCACTCACAAACTTAACATAGATCCCGGCTTCAAACCGGTGCACCGTAAACGTAGAAAGTTTGCGAAACCGAAATCGGATCATCAAGGAGGAGGTAGAGCGCTTACTCAAAGCCAACATGATACGAGAGGTCGATTATCCAAGATGGTTGGCAAATGTGGTTGTGGTAGAGAAGAGAAACGGGAAATGGCGAGTTTGCGTCGACTTCACCGACTTAAATAAGGCACTGCCCAAAAGATCCTTTCCCTTTGCCGCACATAGATTCATTAGTTGATGCCACCTCGGGTCCACGAACTCCTCACATTCATGGACGCGTCCTCGGGATTTCAACAAATTCGGATGGAACCATCGACCAAGAAGACACCTTGCCTTCATAACCCCCTCGGGTATTTATTGTTATATTGCCATGCCTTTTGGACTAAAAATGCGGGTGCAACGTATCAAAGGCTCGTCAACAAGATGTTTAAGGATCGGATTGGGGACACAATGGAGGTATACATCGACGACATGGTTGTTAAGTCTAAGAAGGCCGAGGACCACATTAGCAATCTCTCTCAAGCCTTTGACATCTTGGATTGTTTCAATATGAAACTTAATCCACCTAAATGCAACTTCGGAATGAAAGCCGGCAAGTTTTTGGGCTATATGGTCACTAAAAGAGGCATTGAAGCCGCCCCCGGAACAAATACGCGCCATTCTCAACCTGTCATCACCTCAATCTGTCAAGGACGTCCAAAGACTAACAGGAAAAATTGCCGCACTCACTAGATTCATTTCAAAATCCTCGGGCGATGCAAACCTTTCTACGACATCTTAAGAAAGAACAAAAAGTTTCAATGGGAGGACCAACATGAAAAAGCTTTTCGGGAACTCAAAACTTACTTGTCGACACCTCCCTTATTGGCCAAACCTCGAGATAGAAGAACATCTTTACATCTACCTAGCAAGTATCCGAAGGCGCTGTAAGTGCGATCTTGATAACGAACGAGATGGCAATCGGCAACCCATCTACTATATAAGTAAGACACTCTTAGATGCTTTGAGACCAGTATTCTCATTTACAAAAATTAATTTTAGCTTTGATAAGCTTACATTAAATTAAGGCACTATTTTGAAACACATACTATTATTGTACGCACTAACTATCCTATTAAGAATGTCATGAGAAAACCGAGAGATGTCGGGTCGAATGGCGAAATGGTTGTACGAGTTAAGCACATACGACATCAAGTACGAGCCTAGAGCTGCAATAAAATCTCAAGCCACTGGCGATTTTGTGGGTGATTTCACCAACCCTACAACAAGAGGTGGAATTGGAAGTACAAAGAACTTCAAGATGATGACATTCTAAAAATTTGGACTCTCTACACGGACGGTGCTTCCAACATGAGAGGTACGGGTCTTGGAGTTGTACTAAAATCGCCACAAGGGGACATAATACCACAATCTATCGGTTGCGGCTTCAAGGCTACCAACAATGAAGCGAGTACGAGGCACTTATCGCGGGTTTAACGGCGGCCCAAGACTTAGATGTCAAGCATATCCGGGTGTTCATGGATTCATTACTAATTGTTAATCAATACAATGGGTCCTACGTCGCGAAAAATGCTAAAATGACGACATATTTGGAAATTGTAAAAATTATTTCGGCCAAATTCAAAACATTTTCCTTGGAACAAATCCCGCGAGAAGAAAATTCTCAAGGCGATGCTTTGGCAAATTTGGGTTCGGCCTTCAAAAGCTTCTCACAAACCAATATCCCAATCGTGCATGTTGACATTCCCGGCAATTGACAATCTCGAGATGTTCGTCCTAGATGTTGACATACCTTCCTCTCTGCATCAACCTCTTGGACGGCCCTATTATCAAGTATCTCTTAGATGATACGATCCCAGTTGAGGAGAAGAATGCGAGAGCCTTCGGGGTAAGAGTATCTAAATATGTACTTATTGATAATCTCTTGTTTAGAAAATCTGCTGCAGTCACTACTTAAGGTGTCTAGAAGCGGATAGAGCCCATCGAGAGTTCTCAAGGAGGCTGCATGAAGGAGATTGTGGAAATCATACCGGGGCGAAGTTTACATACTAAAGCTCTAAGGTTGGGCTATTTACGGCCCACAATGAGAAAAGACGCCATTGACTACGCAAAGAAATGCGATTCTGTCGGCGACATGGGGACATCCTGCACCCGGCCCGGTGAATTGCTACATCCTATCCTGTCACCTTGGCCGTTTATGGTTTGGGGAATGGACATTGTAGGAAAACTTCCCCGAGCACCGGGGACGAGTATTTCTTTTGGCCATGACAGGACTACTTTTCTAAGTGGGTAGAGTGAGGCATATGTGCAAGTTCGTGATAAAGAAGTAATATCTTTTATCAAAAGGAACATATTTAGCCAATTTGGAATTCCATCGAAATAATTTGTGACAACGGCTCTCGGTTCATCGGCAAGAGGACCCAAGATTTCTTGACGGCTTGGGGTATTAAGATGGTAACGTCTTCGCTGTTCACCCTCGAAGCCAATGGACGGGCGAGTCTAGCAACAAAATAATAATCGGCAACTTAAAAGAGACTAAACCGAGAAAAAAGGACGTTGGGCGGAAGAATTACCAATGGTCCTATGGGGTGACAGACGACATCTAAGAATGCTCTTGGTCAAACCCCCTATTCACTTGTATTTGGGCCCGAATCTGTTATTCCAGCGAAGTCCTTGTACCTACGGCAAGATACGGCTTCGACATCGAAAATAATAAAGACATCTTGATACATTCCCTGGATCGTGGACGAGCTAAGGGATATGGCCAAAGTTCGCGTGGCGGCATATCGGCAAAGGGTAGCCCGATCATACAATAAAAACGTCGGGAGTCGAAGGTTTCAAGTAGGAGACTTAGTCCTACGAAAGGCATTCCAAAATACCAAGGAGTCCAATGCGAGGCAAGCTCGCCCCAAAATGGGAGGGACCCTACTTGATAGATGCACAAGCCGGAAAAGGAGCATATCGCCTTGCAACCTTGGATGGCCAAATGATACCCAAGTTGGAACGCCATTCATCTCAAAAGGTATTACATTTAAATATGACTTCCCATGAACTCATCTTTCCGGTATGAATCGTATTTTAATTCTTTTCTCCTATGTATCTTTTTAATTATTTACATGATAAGATGTCTCTAACATGCTTTGTGAGAGACGTCAACCTTAGTTGGCGTCCGTTTTTAACGTGTTTCTATCTTATGAGGTATTGACACATTTACATGGGGACATATCGAAAGCATGCAAAGAACAACGATTCCTCCTCCGTTAGAGGCTGGCCATCTCTTCTCAAGTAAAGGTACACAATCCCTTCTAAGGTTTAAAGAGTTAATTACCTCTTTCTAAAGAAGTTAGGTTACCACACCTTCGCCTGGAGCGCAAGTTATCTCACTAATTGAGGTGTGGGGTGGGCCTATATGGGTAAACTCATATAGCTTACCCATTCCCACTCAGTTAGATGATTGATCTTAAGCATTATTCTTATGGTTATGGCATATTCGTGTCATCTAAGTATCTACGGTTTATGGCATATACGTGTCATCTAAGTATCTACGGTTTATGACATCTACATGTCATCCTAAATACCTATTATTCGACATACTATCATGTCACCATATGTGAAAAACATACGAAAAATTATCCAAAAAGAAACAAGCCTTAACGTGCTTGAAAACCATTAAACCATAACTAAACTAAAATAACCATAATGTATCCAAACCACCAAAGTAAAAGTGCAAAAGTGTTGAACCAACCCAACACTTAAAAAAAGATTGTCTTTGGCCCTTAAGGACCTATTACAAACCAAACCAAAATAAAAATTGTCTTAAGGGATTCCACCCCAGCAACATCAAGAGCAAGTTTATTTTACCTTTTTCGAGTGGCATTTGTCGGAGGTATTGCTCTGGAATAACTTCTCCTAGAAATCACCCCAGTCGGTGTCCTCGCGGCTGCTCTAGATCCTTGAAATCATCGATTGCTTTTTCCTCGTGAATCCATTTGCAAAGCCATCTTCTCTTCACTCGGGTTCCAATTCACATGCTCTCACCTTGATATTCCTCAATCATTTGGATTCTAGTTTCAAAAGGCGCTTTTGCGGTCTCATGCACCAAGTCATCCCGAAATGCTTCCATCTCCCTTTCATGGTGATGTCGACGCTTGCAAGCCTGGACCGCCATTTTAATATCTCTTCATTCTTGTCCCGATCTCCAATCCCCTTTCCCTTATTATGCTTGCGGCCTCCCTCAAATCCTTCTCATATTGACCTTACTCATGTCGTAGGTATCACACTTTTCCCTCAATGTCCTGATTTCTTTGGACATTAATTTGGCCATCGAGACAATCTATCATCAACAAGAGGAGGTATTTTACTAAAAATAAAAAGAGGATCAAGGTGTCTACGATTCAAAAGCAAATCTTACCTCGATTTTCCAACACTTCTTCACTCCAAATTTGTTTCTCTACGGGGATTTGTTCCAACCTTTTTCTCTTCGGAGTAATCTTGTTTATCTACGGTATGTTCTCTTCCGCTTTCATTTTACCTTTATATTTGGCCACAATATCACTTGTCGTCAAGCCGGAGAAAGTCATTGCATATAAGAATATATGTTAGCGAGGATTCAATAAAATAGCCAAGTGATACGTTGATCCCAACTTACTTGAGAGCGTCGTAATTATAGAAGGCTGTATGCTTAAGAAAATTTCTCTCCTCGTAATATAGAAAGAGACGTATGATTTGGATAAAGAATTTGTAGAGGATTGGATAATCACAAATAATTATCCAGAAATTGCGGTTATCAAAACTCTTCCTTTTTACTAGCCTCGTATTCCTAACCGTCACATTTGAAGCCGGTTAGAAGATGAACGGTTAATCAAGAGAAAAATAAAACAAATGAAGCGAGGTAAAAGACGGAGGAATTTTACCTTGGGGATCACCGGCGCCGTGGGCCAAAGGAGGTGAAAAGAAGATTTGAGAAGATAAGTTTTCTCAAGCGGTTAATAAAAAGGAAAAAGAATCCCTTTTCAAAATTAACTCTCTCCCCAACCGTTCATTTCATCGCCACGTCTCCCAAGAACGTCCCATCGGGCGAGTAACGGTTGGGTCATTAATTCAAAAGGAAAAACATTTTGCCTCTTCGATTTGCCTACATAGTCAAATGTTTTTGGGGACAAATTGTTGTGGGCATTTTTGACATGACGACATCTTCGGTTGATCTGCATAACGAGATGTCATTACCTTTGTAAGTATTGTTTTAAATATTTACTTGTCTAATATTTCCTAATATTATTATTCTTATTTTTCAGTAATTAAGAGAGGAATGCGGAAACAACCTTCAAGCACGTTCAACAGACCTTCAAACGGCTAGGGCGACTTGGTCTCACGGAGGTTGAAAAGATAAACCACAATGCCGAGATTGTAGGAACCATATTTGACTCTTTCTTAGTTACTTGTATTTAAGGGGAAATGGAGACGGAAAATGACACTCATGCTCATACGCACACACTTTACACACAAACTCTTGTAATCCCCTCCATTATCTTCCGAAGTTGTAATTGTGATCATTATAGTGGAACCTTTAAGGTTGGAGACCTAACTCCCGGGGTTTTTTCCAAAGAGGTTATCACCTCCAAGGTTTTCCTCGTTAACAAATCGCGTTGTCATTGTCTCGTTTTTCATTTTCTTGTTCCATATAATCGAATTCCATAGTTCCCTCCTTATTATTCAATCCACACACTAAACATAGTTAAGATTCTACTCTATTGTTTTTTCTACCAAAACAGGTTTTCTCATAACATTCTTAATAGGATAGTTAGTGCGTACAATTATAGTATGTGTTTCAAAATAGTGTCTTAATTTAATAGAAGCAGTTATCAAAGCTAAAATTAACTTTTGTAAATGAGAGTACCTGGTCTCCGCATCTAAGAGTGTCTTACTTATATAGTAGATGGGTTGCTGACTACTATCTCGTTCTGTCACCAAGACTGCACTTACAGCGCCTTCTGATACTGCTAGGTAGATGTAGAGATGTTCCTCCTCCTGGGGTTTGGCCAATAACGGAGGTGTCGACAGGTAAGTTTTGAGCTCCTGAAAGGCTTCTTCATGTTGGTTCTCCCACTGGAACTTCTTGTTCTTCCTTAGGATATCATAGAAAGGATTGCATCGATCCGAGGATTTTGAAATGAATCTGGTGAGTGCAGCAATCTTTCCCGTCAATCTTTGGACGTCCTTGACAGATTGAGGTGACGACAGATTGATAATAGCACGTATACGTGCAGGGCGACTTCAATGCCTCTTTTAGTAACCATATAACCCAAAAATATCCCTGCCTTCATTCCAAAGTTGCATTTAGCTGGATTAAGCTTCATATTGAAACAATCCAAGATGTCGAAGGCCTGGGATAGGTTGCTTATGTGATCTTCAGCTTTCTTGAATTTTACTACCATGTCGTCAATATATACTTTCATTGTGTCCCCAATCTGATCTTTAAACATTTTGTTGACGAGCCTCTGATATGTTGCACCTGCATTTTTTAGACCAAAAGGCATAGCAATATAATAATAAATACCTGTGGGCGTTATGAAGGCGGTGTCCTCTTGGTCAGATGGTTCCATCTGGATTTGTTGAAATCCTGAGGATGCGTCCATGAATGTGAGGAGCTCATGTCCGGAGGTGGCATCAACTAACGAATCTATGTGTGGCAAAGGGAAAGGATCTTTTGGACAGGCTTTATTCAAGTCGGTGAAGTCAACACATACTCGCCATTTCCCGTTCCTCTTCTCTACCACAACCACGTTTGCTAACCATCTTGGATAATCGACCTCTCGTATCATGTTGGCTTTGAGTAAGCGCTCTACTTCTTCCTTGATGATCTGGTTTCTGGTTTCTGCAAACTTCCTACGTTTCTGGTGTATTGGTTTAAAGCTAGGATCTATGTTCAGTTTGTGAGTGATGACATCTTTGCTGATGCCTGTCATGTCATCATGTTTCCAAGCAAAACTCTTTATTCTGCTTCTTCATAGGTCCACAAGCTTCTCTTCTATATCTGATGGGATGTCAGTGCCAATAAGTACCTTGATGTCCGAGTTGGAAGGGTCTAGCAATACTTCTTTCACATCATCCTCCCTAGCTTCCAGGACTTCACGTACTTTCCTCTGTAATTGCTATGCTTGTTTTGGAGATGTCGACGCCTTCATTGAAGTTTTATAACATTCCTTGGCCACCTGTTGATCACTGTAGATCTTAGCGACACCCCAAGGTGTTGGAAACTTCACACACTGATGGTAAGTGGAGGGTACAGCCTTCATTCCATGAATTCACGGTCTTCCAAGAATGACATTGTAAGATGTTGCGCAATCAATTACGCAGAACCGTTCCATGGTATTGAGGCCCTTCGAGTATATTGGAAGCTTTATCTCCCCCACCGTTTCTTTGACTTCACCACTGAAGCCTACCAGCACTGAGGACTTCTTAATGATCTCCGATTCTGGGATGTTCATTTCTTTAAGAGTTCCCAACATAATAAGATTGACATAGCTACCCCCATCAACCAGGATACGTCGGATTGTACAGTTGGCGATCTGCAAGGAAATAACTAGACTGTCGTGATGGGGTTCCAGCAAGTTATCTCGATCACTTTCATCAAAGGTGATTGGATCCTGGCAGGGTGTCGACATCTGATGCATCTTCGCTTCTCCTCTTTTGACTCCTTAGCATGTCGTTTTGCGGCAGAATAGGATGTACCACATATTTCTGAACCTCCACTAATGAAATTGATCACCTTTGTTAATGTTGGGGGAGAAATTGGTCTTTCGGCTTCATGAGGAGCTTCCACACTTTCAGCCTTCTTCTTTCTGGATCCCAGTAACTCCTTAATATGTCCCTTCGAGAGCAAGTAACTGATCTCCTTTCTTAGTGCGATGCAATCTTCAGTAACGTGTCCAAAGTCTTCATGGTAAGCGCACCATTTTGATTTGTCACGCCACCCCGTGGCCATATCCGTCTTCTTTGGCCATCTGGCTTTGTCCCCAAGGTTGCCCATTGCACAGAGTACACCTGAAATGTCAACAGAAAAACAATAATCAGAAATGTTAGGCACATTATCGCTATCTTCATCCTCACCATCTATTGAATTAATTTTGCTAGTATCAATTCTCGGATAAGGATTGGAACGGTGGTTCCTGCGATGGGACGATTCAGTCTTTCTGTCGGGGTTGTCATATGTCGACATCTTGGTTGAGGACTTCGATCTTCGCAGCTCATCTTCCTCCAGTCTTATGAATCTCACTGCCCTGCTCCTGACTTTTCCAACCGCTTACAAGGAGTCATGACCAAATCTTGATAATATTGTGAATCTTTCTTCAGTCCCATTTTGAATGCTTCTGCTGCTGTCGACATGTCAAGATTGGGAATTTCTAGCACTTCCTTATTGAACCGGTGGACATAATCCTTCAGGGTTTCATAGGCTGCTAGGTCACATTGTAGAGATCACTTGTCAACCTTTCAAATTGATGACTGCATGAGAATTGGTTATAGAACATGTTGATGAGCTGGGCGTAGGAACCGATTGAACCTAGGGGTTGCCTAATCAGCCATTTGAGAGCTGGTCCAGACAAGGTTGATCCAAACCCCCTGCATAAGCAGGCCTCCCGGAATTGAAGTGGAATATGGATTATGTCCATCTTTTCTTGATAGTGGGCAACATGCTCTTCTGGGTCCGTGGTACCATCATACAACTTCATAGATGGTACACTGAAACGCTTCGGGATGTCAACATTTGCAATTGCTGGGACAAACCGGGATTGATTGTAGCAGTTCTGAGTCACTGGTTGGATTGGAGGAGTTACGCCTGGCACGTTCATTATCAGCTCTCTGAGATCCTGCATCTGCTTGGCTAGTGGGTTTCCTGCAAAAGGGTCAGCCATAGGAATACGATTGAAATTATTATTATTGAAAAGATTATTTAGCAAACCAGAGTTGTCTGTAGTAGTTGTGACAGTAGTGTTGTCAATGAATGGGATGAACTGGGTGAATCCTGAGGAAGGTGGCGTCAATAGGGTGTCCCCGGGCAAAGGTGTTGACGTCATTAAGGATGTCAACTGTTGAGTTTGAGGCGGACTACCCATTGGGATAAATTCACTCTGAAGTGTAGATCCTTCGGTGTTGTCGAAGTTGAGGATCCTTGCACGCAGTGGTGATATGTTGTCAAGCCGAGATGCGATGAGCTGTTGATCTTTCTGCATCTTAATCATGGAATTGGTCAGCACCTTTGACTGGTTGTCTTGCTGGTCCAACCTTTGATTCAACCTGGTCAGGATACTCCGGATGTCAGCATCTACATTGGAAGAGGTCGCTCCCTTTTGTGGAGTCTTCGTAGGTTGAGTTTGCTGAGGTCCGGTCTGAGGAGGTGGCGGCAACAAGCTGGTTCTACCTCCTGATGTCGGAGCAACAGCGGGACTCTTGCCGGCGGCGGACACATTGGGGGGTGCAGACATAATGAATTTGCTTAGGAAATGATCCAAATAACCGATAAACCACGAGGCCCCTCGGTGGGTGCCAAATTGTTTTGGTAGAAAAAACAATAGGGTTGAATCTTAACTTTGACAAGTGTGTGGATTAAACAATAAGGAGGGGACTATGGAATTCGACTATATAGAACAAAAGCATGAAAAGAAATAATGACACCGCGATTTGTTAACGAGGAAAACCTTAGAGGTGATAACCTCTTTGGAAAAAACCCCGGGAGTTAGGTCTCCAACCTTAAAAGTTTCACTATGATAATTATGAATACAACTTTGGAAGAGAATGGAGAGGATTACAAGTAGCCTGTGTGTAGAGTATGTGCGTATGAGAATGTGTGTATTTTCCGTCTCCATTTCCCCTTAAATATAAGTAAATATGAATGATTCGAATGTTGTTCCTACAATCTCGGGATATATGCTTATCCTCTTCAACATCCGTGAGACCAAGTCATCCTTGCCGTTGAAGATGTGTTGAACGTGCTAGAAAATATCCTGCATTCTTCTCTCTTGTTCACTGGAATATTAATAAAGATATTAGGAAAAATCAAATATGTAAATATTAAAACAATACTTATAGTGAAACGACATCTTGATATGTAGGAGCAACTGAAGATGTCGCCATGCTGAAAAATACCCACAACATATAGTACCAAGAAAACGACAAAAGAATTGTGGGATTCGTTGAACTATAAATATAAAATCGAAAATGTGGATACAATGAAATTCATCGTATGTCGCTTCCTTGATTTTAAAATAGTTGACTCCATAAACCGTAAAAAGTAAAATGAAAGAATTGAAAATAGTCATTCATGAAAATCATGTCGAGTAAATGGTGTTGAGTGAAATTCTCAAGTGGCGACAATAATTGAGAAATTGCTTTACACTTGAAAGTATTTCAATAATCACCTAAAAATAAATGAATATAAATGAATTTTGAGGTGTGTGTTATTCGTCTTTATGTTGAAAAAGAGGATAAAACTTTAGAGAAAAAATTGTCTAACAGTTCTTGTGGCGAAAGCAAATGTGGTAGAGCATACCGAAATGCTTAAGGCAAATACAAAGTTAGTCAATCTTGTTTGAAAAGTCAAACTTGTTTGGAAAAGTCAAGCATATAAATTGTGTCTTGAGAAACAATGGTGATGTCATCAAAAATGATATTTATGATGGTTGAATGAATGAAACTGAATGGTGTTCAAGTGATCAATAATGAGAATGAATCTTATTATATGGTCAAAATAGATTCAAACAAGACTTATCAAATATGTGCTTGAAGTTATAATCAAATCATATTGATGTTTGAGATGTGAATATTATTCACACACATGATGGTAAAATGTAAGTTTTTGCCTTTAGCGTTGCTTGCTAGAAAAATGTTGTATCTTATCTCTTTAAAAGAAAAGTTGGAAATCAACTAAATAAAGAGATAGTAATAAAACACAACTAATTATAGTTTGTGTATAAGTTAGACCAAAGACTATTGATTGTATATTTGTTGGGTATGCTTACAATAGTAGTGCTTATAGAATTCTAGTTTATTAATCCAAGATTCAATGTATACCCAAGAATACTATAATGGAATCTTTAAACGCTTTTTTATTTAAAAATATATTTTCGTATAAATTAAGAGATGAGGCAAACTCATTTAAACGGATTCATGATTCAATAGAATAAGAAAGAACTTATCATGAGGAAATGATGAATAAGAGGTAGGACCTCGACAAAGCAAATGAGGTATGATAAAAAAAATCTATGGCCCAAATTTTATAACCTTCATGCTAGAAAGTGAATCAAAGTTATAAAGGCATTGAGAGCTTCGGAAGAAACTTTGTGAAAATAAGTCATTAAAATTGAGATTGATTACATCATAGAAAATTACACTTGGGAATTGGTGTAAGTACCTCCGGGTGGTAATCACTAGGATATAAGTGAAATTTTCAAAAAGGAAAAATGAAGGCCGATGGAACAATCAATGAGTATAAGGCTAGACTTGTAATTAAGGGTTACAAGAAAAATGAAAACATTGATTACTTTTATACTTATTCTCTTATCACGAGAATAAAGATTTGTATTTGCAATTGCTGCATTGCAAAATTTGAAATACATCAAATGAATGTAAAATAGCATTTCTAAATGTAGATTTAGAAGTTAAAATTTATATAGAACAACCGAAAGAGTTTGTTATACATGAAAAAGGAAAGAAAGTGTCCAAAATGTACACCATAATAAAATGATGTTGATAATGAATATTAGCATTTTTGCTAATTTCATGACTACCCGGAAATGTGGGGGTGCTACTTTGGAAAAATATCTACCTTTGAAAAGGTTACCCCAATAAAACAATGAAATCTTCATATGAAGTATGGATACGTAGGCCTACGTATACTTGTAAATGTGGGGGTGTTTGACAAACTAACAAGTCCAATTATCAAAGAAATTGAAATTGGTTACTAAATGGTGGATTATGTTTTAAAAAGTTAAATATGTTTATAAAATGTGTATATATTAATTGGTTTGTTATGTATAATTCAATAAGTTTGAATATGTATAAAAATCAAAGGAAAACAAAGTCAATAGAAATAAAGTATTGATGTAAATTCATGAAAATGAAGAAATGATACTTTGGATGATCAAAGTGTTGAACGGTTCAAGAAATGGAACCTCGAAGAAAGTGTGCTAGTTTGTAAAGTCATTGTATAATTTGAGACAAGTACAAATATAAGGACATCAAAATTTTGATTGTGTGGATTTAAACAAAAGTGACTACGTTAATTTGTTAATTAAATTCAAAATGATATGTTAAGCCGAAAAAAAATTCTAGTAAATTTGATCCGTTGATTCAAATTCAAGGAAAACTAATGTACTCGTTGTTAAACAAGTTATTAGTTGGATAAAATGGATAAATTTTGAAATGATCAATATGTAATAACTAGAAATGAAATGAATTTGAGTTAACACTTATCAAATTGATAAAGCTTGTGTTAACAAGATGATATATTGCTAAAGTCAATTTATGATTAAAAAGACATATAGCAATGTGTGTAATGGTAGTCTAGACATATATGTCTAAGACATACTACCATTAACCAACTACTCTCAACTAAATTGACTATGTGAAGTCAAATAATAATCGGATCTTTTAACCAAATGGTTAGACCGATAGTTAGTTGTAAATTTTGAAAGAAATGAGACATTAGCCTTTAAGAAGTTAAACACAGCGAAAAACCCAACTTAGTTAACTGGAGATCCCAATATCTAGGTTTTCAAAGGAACAACCTAACTGATAAAATACTTGTAGTGTCATTGTGGGAGTCAACCCCAAGTCCATTTCTAAAGTGACATCCCGAAAGGAAAGGTTAAGCTTATAGCTTTTAATGATTCTTGCGCTTCGAAATTGCCGAGCGGGATAATATAGGTTACTTTTAAGAATCACCTATGTGAGAGAGAAGTAGGAGACGCTTCGAGGAGAATTGTGTGAGGCTCAATTCTCAAACCCTCCCACAGAACCAGGCATTATGTTCAGGGCCACGAATAAACATAGTTATGTAAATTGAACTATGTTAGGGCGATGCTTGTGTCAAGTATATGATCGGATACACAAAAAGCATACAGGTTCAAGGACATCACGTCTACCAACTTGCGAGTAGAGTAAATATGCTTGTACGATCGAAGGTACAAAGGGCAAACTCCTACCTATCGTATGTAAGTTTTCGTTTGCCAGACTTTATCACCAACTTTTCTCGAGTTAATTTCTATTCATATGGAGGAATGTTGAAAAAATTGTGTATTAATGTGAATGAGAAATTGATTTTCTCTAGTTAAAGTGGAATTCAAGGTGTGACATTTGGGTTGTGGATAATTAACCAAAAATTGAATTCCTTTAAAATGAATTATGAGGCTTTTATGTTTGGATTGTTACAAGAACAAATATGAGTTATTTCTCATAATTGTTCTTTTATTTATGTATTGATTTCTCTAATTAAGTTAGAGAATATGTAATAACACAAATCATAATGTTGATGTTAATTATACATGGTTAATGCCAATTAATTCTAAGTTCCCTACATGTTTTTTATATATTTTGTTGGTCTCTTTTTCTTGGCTAATAAGAAAAATTAAGAAGAAAAAGAAGAATAGATAGAAGAAGAGAGAATAATAGGAGAATAGAGAATAGAAAATAGAGAAGATGTTGATAGAAAATTCTTGAGTGTTGTAAACTCTAGAGTCTAGGAATTTTCTCTCGTCAAAATATTCTTCTTGATCTCTTTGAATTTCTTGTTGTTGATATTGTTCAAGCATACGCTCAATTCGCCGGGAGACTCAAGTGCGGAGTTGCACCCGGTTCGTCCGTTCTATCCTGTAATACTAACGCCTGTGGAAACCTCGAGCACTCTTAGAGAGGGGGACAGATTAGTCTTAAGGAAAATGTATAACACGGCTCGGATACAAGTGAATCAAGATGACTTCCATACGATTTTCTCTTTTCATTTTCTATTTTGTATTGTAAATTGTATTCCAATTTTATTGTAATCCTTTCATATTGTGCTCATTATTTAAGATTTTTTCCAACCCATAAGACTAATATCTAGTACATGGCCTTATTGTCCTAAGTCGTGGAGAAGGATCGCCACGAGGTGAAGTCCTTCACCTTCACTGATTGATTCTTACTCGTAAATCAACTGAATTAACTTCCCGGTCCCTTTGTTGGTTCAACTGATCTCTTAGATCCTTACCTTGACGGGCACTTCCTTGGACGGAGATTCCACCAATTGGTTGGACCACTTGGGCTAACATTTGTCTGGAATTAACAACGACGTCATGTAATGGAGGGTTTTTATTAATAGGATGGTTTTACTTATTCACTTGAGCACCTCTTCTATTGACTTGAATTTCTCCTCTATGGGAAATCTCAGTTCTGATCGGCCAGATGAATTCAGCTAACGAGTGATTTGGGTCAAATTTGAGTAAGGCATTTTGAGTTTCATAGATGCATTACAAAGTGTCCATTCGACGATGCAACAAAGTCCTACGGTCTGAAGGTGGGACAGATGGGCCTACTACCCATGGGCCCTGTTCCTCGTGGCATGACTGGCCTTATACTGATGTCCTAGAAAGAGAATGAATTGAACCCAAAACATTGTAAGAGTCGGCTCTAAAACTAAGTCAGTCTTTATAAACATAGGAGTAAACATTATACTTAATTTGTTAATTGTCTTATAATAAATTATTATAAATGTGGCATGTCGATAAAAGAAAACTATTGTACACAATTTTATCACAGCAGTAATGTACTAATGAAAAAGTGAAAATTTTACAAATTAACTACGATAATTATTATGAAAAGGAGTAAATGTGAAATATAAAAGAATTATAGAATAAATAATAAAAAAACGGAGCTTATACAATTCAGGTCTAGAATCCCAGAAAAATTTAAAATTTAAATTATCACCTAGTTATTGTGACTTAAAAAATAGAGTTAAGGACCCAAAGGCCCACCTTCCAAACCAATAACCCATTTTAACCCATTTGAGATTAAAATCCCAAATAAACCCAAGGGCCCAACAACAGAGAACGGAGCTAACAGAGGGAACGGATGTTAATTCCCTAAAATCTCTCCGTGATTTCCCGTAATCAAATCGTAATCCAAACATCAATTCCGGCCAAAATCACTACAAGAAATATGCCTTTTAGAGACACTTTGCTTGGGACAGAAATTAACAATAGTCTCTGTTTATACAAATTTGAGACGGCAATTCTATAATGCTCTCTCTTTTGAGAGAGCAATTCTCTAATAGTCCCTAATTTGGGACAGCATTTTCTAATGGTCCCTGTTTTAACATGTAATATTTATGTCAGGGACGGTAATTTCCGTCTCTAAAACATTTGTGACACCCACTTATTGAGACCCCTATTTGTCCCTGTTTTATCCTAATTCAAACAGGGACGGTACTATATCCTATTTTAGGCAACTTAATGAGACCCTTTCCCGTCTCAATAAATATGATTTTTAGTAGTGAATCGAACATAATTCCACGCGAGTGAAGTCATCGGCGAAGAGATTGAAGCTCGACTCCGATAACCTCCGTTCTAGATTTGCGTAATTCCGATTTTGTAAGGTATGTTTTAACTTTTTTTTTTTAATTGAAATTCGTTTTTGATCGTGTTCATCAATTGTTAGAAGATGTTGTTGCTGAATTAGGTTATAAAATTTTTTTAACAATTTTTGGAATAAAAAAATTATTTCATTACCCATTCAAACCTAAATTGAATTTTGACCTTGTTCATCAATTGTGAGAAAGGGACTTTATCAGGTCTTATAGACAGTGGTATAGGACCTGTCATTGTGTGAAAAATTTTGTTTCGAGACACTTGATTTATTGTTTTTTGTGAATAACAATGTGGCAAATGGTATGGGACCTGGCAACATCATATACACAGATATAAGGCCTTTAATTGGTCATATATAAACTGGTATAGGACCTGGCAACATCAACTACACAGATATAATCCCTTTGAATGGTCCTATAGCAACTGGTATAGGACCTGGCAACATCAAATACACAGCTAAAAGAACTTTAAATGGTCCTATAACAAGTGCTATAGGACTTGGCAACATCATATACAAAGCTTTAAGACCTTTTAATGGTCCTATAGCAAGTGATATAGGACCTTCTCTATTATACATTTCATTGTATGTCCATTTGTTTTGCCTATGATTTTATAAAGGGGATGTACTAGTTTGCACTAAATTATATAAAATCATGTATATATGAATTGTCCTTGTTTGTGGCTTATATTTTATTTTTGTTTTTGTATGAAAAGGTGGAAAAATACAATGTCTCCAGATAAGAGAATAACACGTATGCAGACAGGAAAATCGAGTGAAGATAAACCAGTAAGATCAGCAGATGTTACACTGTCTCAAGAAAAGAGAATAGTATGTTACTCACCAAAGAAATCAACAGAAGCAAAAAAAACCAAAGCAAAAGGTACCACCAAAAGTGCAAAGGGACTGACCTGGATCCCTTGTTTCAGATCAAACCTCCATTCTATATCATCTATCCTGTCAGAGGTTGATTTAAGGGAAACTCATCTGGACAGGTTGAAGATATCACCTTTCTGCAACCTATTCAATGCTATAAACTCAAACAGAGATGTGAACTTAAGGAAAATGGACTCAACAATCGAAGATTTGATCAGATGCTACAAGCCAAAAGAAAAGAAATTTTTGCTGGGTAAAGTTTTGGTTGAGTTGAGTGCAAGTGATGTATCAACTATATTCGGGGTTGTTTCTGGAAGTGTATTGATTGATATGAAGAAGAAACGAGATAGGCACTCTCTTGGGATAGTTGAGAGGCTTTTCCCCAACTGTAAAGCCAATGAAATAACAATGAAAAAGGTGAAGGACAACTTGAGAAGGCTAGTCACTAGTGATAGAGAGGTTGATATTGGAGACGTGGTGAGATTGCTAAATCTCATAGCATTGGGTTCTGTATTCTTTGCTTCAAAGGGAGAGGTGATGTCTCCTGGATTTTTATATTACGTGGATGATTTGGAAAGGATGAAGAGTTATGATTGGTCAACAGTGATTGTAGAGAACTTGATTCAGTATCTAGATGAGAAATATAAATCACCGATCCTCGTTGTTGGTTGTATATCAATCTTACCGGTAATATCATTTTAAAATAAAATCTCTAATTTTATTTTAGTTACTATTATTTACTATCAGTAAAATTATATATGAATGATCATATTTGTCTTTATTTTGTAAATGTAGTATTGGTTTAACGAGCACACGAAGGTGTTCAATGCAACAAGAGACTTGCTTCCAAGGTTCATGAAGTGGGAAGTGTCAAAGACAATTGCCAATTTCAAGGATATTATCAAAAATTTGAGAAGTGATCAGGTATAAAACACGTTGACGATGTTATGTGGTAAATTTTTTAGTGATATCATGTCCTATACCAGTTGCTATAGGACCATTTATAGTGTTGTCATGTCCTATACCAGTTGATATAGGACCATTCAATGTCTTATAGCATTGGTATATGATTTTTTGAGGTCCTATATCACTTGATATATGACCATTCAAAGGTCTTTTAGCTGCGTATATGAGGTTGTTAAGTCATATACCAGTTGATATAGGACCATTCATAGTGTTGTCATGTCCTATACCAGTTGCTATACCATTTGCTATAGGACCATTCAATGGTCTTATAGCTGTCTATATTATGTTCTCAGGTCCTATAGCATTTGCTATAGGACCATTCAAAGGTCTTATAGCAAATGTATGGAGGTGTTATTAGTTCTTATAGTACATGTATTCAGGTCTTATATCACTTGTTATCTTTAAATCTATTCATTCGATATAATACTTTTATCATAGGTTCAAGTTGAGGAGCTCGCACTGACAGATGAAGAGAAGGTGTTGTTGATGGAGAAAACAAATGAGGATGGAAAAGAAGATGATTTTGAAATGTCAGTGGTAAAAGATGGTACTGAAAAAAGAATTGGGGGAGGGGATGAAGGAGGATGTCTGAATCTTCAAGAGTTAGTAGATAATTTTGAATTAATGTTGGGGTCCAATCTGACACCTACTGATAAAGGTCAGGGGAGTGGGTCAAACGAATTAATTGAATTAAGGAGTGAAAATGAAAATTTGAAGCTGGAAAAAGCTCAATTGCTGGAAAAGATTAATGAGTACGAACTGAAAACCAACAACGCGATTGAAGAGGGGCAGGTTTTTTTGGCTGCTGAGGTTGAGTTGAGGAGAACTTTTGACAAATTGATTACAGAAAAGGACAGAGAGATTGCAAAACTTAAAAGTTTGCAAGAGGAGAGAGACAGAGAAATCAAAATTTTGGAAGAAAAATTGGCTGAAAAGGAGAAGGAAAGGTTGCAAAAAAAACCAAAAGGGGATGAAGAGAAGTGCATGGAAATTTTGGCTGTGGAGAACCAGGGCAAGATAGTTGATACTATGGGCTCCATGGAAAGAAGAGTAAAGGAAAGAGGGGATAAGAGGAAAAAGAAGGTCGATCCTGATTACACATACGACGGAAAGAAGAGGAGGCCACAGATTTCAAACATCGAGGGAAAGAAGAAAACAGAAAGAGAAGACTTGGGTGGGAGTAAAATGGTTTTAGATGTTGATCAATTGGAAGATAACAGTGTTTTCTTACCAAAATTTAATGAGAACTTCAGTCTCACAACCAAGTCCATGGATGAGGCAACAAAGAGAAAATTTACAGATTTATGCGAAAGACTCACACGTCCGTAAGTAACACTTTTATTAAAAATTGTTTTCATTTATTAAAAATCTTAATGATAATAGAAATGTATTTTTTTTGTTTGCAGTGACAGTGTATGGTACATTTCGGGATTGCATGTGGCGTTGTGACAATTGTGGAAATTGGCTCATGATAAAATGACCGAAGCTGCGGTACAAACATTTTTTATCCCTGAACTATATAAATATGTGTCTTCGTCTTCGTCTTAGTATGTATTATGTGTTGTTGAATTGGTAAATGACATAAAACAGGTCTTATCTCCCTTCTTATGTAGATTATACAGGTCCTATACCACTATGTATAGGATGTCCTAATTTTAAAATTCGTAATCAGTTTGTTTTTTTTTTTTTTACAATAAGAGTATGTGGTTTAATATATATGCCAGTGAACGCTGACTTGTTACTCGTTAAATGGATTTTTAGGTGATGGATGCTTACTTAAACATTTTGAGGGACAAATACAAAGGAGGACGCCAAAGGCCAAAAATTAATTTTGTCTCAAGTTTTGCTACCGTAAGTCTTATTTATTGATTTAAAAGATACTTACGCCTCGATTTTTTTTTATTAAAGTTAATTATCAGCTTTATGCTTACATTTAAAATTGATTTGTTTCCAGCAATGGTTGAAGGACAAGAACTCGGAAGAAATAAAGAGAGGAATCAACAATGTCATCAAACAATTTGCGGATGATGAAACAATTTTTATATTGTTTCCAATTCACTCATCAAGGAATGATCGTAGTGTCAGGACAAACGATCATTGGACATTGCTAGTGCTTGACACAGAAAATGGGGAGTATAAATTTTACAACTCCATGAAGAGGACAAAAGGAAAAGACCACTACGCAACACACGGCCGACTAATGGTAATATTTTATATATGACCTGTAATATGTTGTGTATATCATGTTAAAAGGTCCTATACCAACTGCTATAGGACCTTTCAAAGGCTTTATAGCTTTGTATATGACGGTGCCAGGTCCTATACCAACTGCTATAGGACCATTCAAATTTCTTTTTTTAATTTTTTTGAATTCTGATACCTGGTGTTTGATTTCACATATAATAATTGATTCCTTTCTTTCAATTTCAGTTTGATCATGTCAGGGCACTGTACAAACGACTAGAGGAGACTCAAAAGGACGTGGATACTTTCATAGATTTGAAACGCGGAGACATTCCACAACAGCGAGATGATAGTTTGGATTGTGGAATAATCGTCCTAATGGAAGCAGAGGAGATGTTTGATAAAGGAGTAATTAGCAAGACATATGAAGACGATGCTGTCTCGAAGTATAGGGGGAAAATGATACATGACATTTTAGCAAGTCCACATTGTCCTCATCATTCATAAATTAAACATCTTAGTTTCTTTTTGGATGGAATGATAAAAATTGGTTGTTGTTGAACAGTTTACTTTTATATTTGATATATGTTGGTTAAATATATTCCAAATATTTTTAAGGTCTCATAGTGGGTTTTCTTTATTAATTCTTAATCATCAAAAACTGACTTCAACAAAGTTATAAATGAGTTTAAATACTTCTCCAAACCCTGAAAAAAAATAGCCCAAGAAAGTACCAAAATAACCCTAATTAACATAAATCAAAACATCAGCAATGAAACAGAAAACGGAATAAGGAAACATTGCAATTCGATCGTGAGGCGTGCGCCTAGCTGGACTTCATGCGGCCACCTGAGCGTCAGTGGCTAGCTGATCCTTCGGCCCTTGGTGAGGCGAGCGCCTGGCCTGTGTGATGCGGCCGCCTGGAAGGCCGAGTCAAGCCGCGCGGCGGGTGCAAGTTAGGGGCGGGCGCCCGGAGATCGACGGGGCGGCCGCCCGGCCGTATTGCCTCAAGGTGAACACCACATTGAACTGCATCAATGGTCCTATAGCAGATGGTATAGGACCTTTCAAAGGCATTATTGCTTTGTATATGATGTTGGGAGGTCCTATACCAATTGCTATAGGACCAATTAAAGGGCTAATAGCTATGTATATGATGTTGGCAGGTCATATACCAATTAGTATAGGACCAATTAAAGGGCTAATAGCTATGTATATGAAGATGGCAGGTCCTATACCAATTGCTATAGGACCAATTAAAGGGCTTATATAGTTGTGTATGATGTTGGCAGGTTCTATACCAATTGGTATAGGACCAATTAGAGGCCTGTTACTACAGGAATAAGCCTGTTACAGTTCCTTCATACGTTGGTATAAAAAAAACAATTAACAACAAATATTTTAGGATATCGAAAAAATCAATTAACCAAAATTCTGAAATTAAAATTATGGTATAACATTCTAATGAACACATGTGTAATGTCAAATAGGACGTTTATAGAATTAAATTAATAATTATTTGAATAAGAAAACAAAGACTCAACTAAAAGTAATTTGCAATGGCTCCTTGCATGATCTTTTATTATGATAACCTTCTTTTCCGCATCGACGACATTTCATCTTCCTCTTTGTACCTTCTCCTCTAGAAATGTAGCAATTTTTTCTTGGCCTACCAGGGGGCGTTTTGTTTCAGGAGGAAGAACCACAGATTCCCTGTTGGGTATGCATGTTTTAACCCTCCTATTTTGTATTAGATTTGATTGATACCATAACCTCCTGTCTATTTTAAGGACTTTAGGACCCTATGTAATGAAGCTTAGACTTCAATTTTTTAGCTAAGTCCATTTTATAGAATAGGTTAAATTTAGGCTTGAAGACTGACACAAGACTCATTGGATATGAGGTTGCAGTTTCAGCAGTATTCAAAACCGCCCCTATGAACCGCACATGTAACCGCATGTGTATTTCTCCTTTGAATCTGCCTCTTGAACCAACTGCAGTGTAACCGCTCTTGAACCGCACCGCACGCAGCCTATGTGCAACCGCATCTGTGCAACCTCCTGGTGTAGCAAACCGCATGTTCCTAACCGCTCCTCACCAACCGCATCCAATGATTGGCTACTTGAAGTGAACCATTTTTTTTATCCATTGGAATCCACGTCAGCAATATCAAAAGTCAACCACCAAATCTTGTCACGTGATTCAATGTCAGAGAAGATCTGCAAGGATCTTGAAAAGGTGACAGGTGTCCTAACCTCATTGCTTGTACCGAGCCCGATCGCCTTTATCTCGCAATGCTTGTACCTAAGGACAAAAGTGGTTGTTGTTGACCAATGGGATTGCATCAAGGACTGTCCTTACAACAGCTGTATCCAACGGCTAGTTTCTTGATGCTTGGGTATAAATACCCCTAATCTTCACCATTTGAAGATTGCTTGAATCTTGAGAAATTGCTGTGTTCTTGAGAAATCTTGGGTATAAACACATTCAAGAATCATTGAGCTCTACATCTCTCAGATTTAAAGAGCCTTGATCTTGAACACACACACACCTCACTTGTTTAATCACATAGTTTATTCATTTGAGATACACTGGTTATAGTCTAGGATTTGTTCTTCATAGAAAAGATTTTATTGTACTTTGTAATCTCTCAAATACTCAATATAAAATCTCTCTTAGAAATTCAAGACTAACCATCTTGGTAGTGGACGTAGATCGTTTATCGATTGAACCACTCCAAATAGCTTGTTCATATACTTTCTGCATTTATATTTTCCTGTGCTTACTGATTATCTACTTTTCTCTCTGTTTGATCTTTATTTAGATATCCATTATTGTGAAATTGTGTTTGGAGTTAACATTGTCTAGACTTCACTTTTGCAAACTGCACTTTCAGTAAACCGCACTATCAAACCGCCTTGCAAAACCGCCTCTCTCAAAACCGCTTTGTAACTTCATTATTCCGCTGTGCATTTTATAACTCTACTTGCAGTTTCTCTTACACTGCAAGCGGTTTTGTAAGTATAGAGGATTACTTTTAAATCGAGGGCGAAAAATTTGTTACAGCTATTCACCCCCCCCCCCTCTAGCTGTATTTTCACCCTTGTTGCCACCGTTGGGACCAACATTCCCCATCAACTACAGGAGGACCTAATGTAGAAATAGCTGGAATTGACAGAGCATAAGATTCCTTGTAATTGCTTACCTTGAAATAATCTTGAATGAAAGAATAAGAATTGTTCTTAAACCTGCTGAAGACGGATATGGAATGAACACACGGAAATCCATTCTGCTGCCACATCCCACATGAACATGTGTATTCCTGTATGTTGACAACCATAGAAGGATCTGAATGAACTTCAAATACATATTCATCGCAAGCATGTATGATCCATGACCTTCCTTTGTCTGCACATTCCAAGTATACCTTCTGGATAGATGGACACAACACATTTGCCCATGAATTTGAGTCTTGTTTACGTCTGCACATTCTTGACATAATCTTCAAACGTATATTGTCTATCAACTCTACAACAGGGAGAGATTTATACTCCTTTATCATAGCATTAAATGACTCAGACGCATTTGAGTACAATTCTCCATAACGATGACCTCCAAAATAAGCAGCTGCATAGTTTTCTTTCGGAAGATTATTGAAAAACTCAGACACCTTCGTACCGCCCTCATTTATGATTTCGTCCAGAAGAATCTGAAAGTGCTCAGGTGTTGGAGCTTTTGAAAGCTTAGAAAATTTGTGAAGAATATTGACCGCACCTCCTTCGATAAACCACCAAGTTTATTTCTAAGGTTGTTTTTTAAATGGAACATGCAGAATGAATGGTGTGAAAACGGCATAACCTCATGAACCGCAGTAATGATACCCTGATGACGATCCGAAACAAATGTCACTCCTCACTCAGTTATGTAAGGACGGATATTTTGGAGAAACCACGTCCAATTTTCAGTATCCTCCGATCCAACCACAAAGAAATGCAACATGGAATAGGCCTACAACCAAAACAGTTCATAAAAAATTAATTTATCATCATAAAATATGAATAAAAATAAAAACCAATATACAAAATGTTAAAACATTAATAAGTTGTCTCATATCATATGGTCTAAGACATTTGATTGGTCATATAGCAAGTGATAAAGGACCTGAAAACATCATAAACACAGCTATAAAGAACTTTGAATGGTCCTTTAGCAAATAATATAGGACCTGCCAACGTAATATACAAAGCTATAAGATCTTTGAATGGTCCTATAGCAAGTGGTATAGGACCTGGCAACTTCATATACAAAGCTATAAGACCATTGAATGGTCCTATATCAAGTAGTATAGGAACTCACACAATCATATACATATGCTATAAGACCTCTGAATGAACCTATAGCAACTGGTATAGGACTTAATAATATCATATACAAAGGTCTTATACCACAAACTCAACTTAATTCTGATACTACATAGAAAAGAAAATTAAAAGCATTAATAATAAAATTCTGATACCATTATCTCCATCTTTCATTTCGTCTTCAAGTAGGGTACCCGAAACATTCCAAGAAAATGTGGCATCCAAAAATAACAAGGGACGACAAAACTTAAATCCACGCAAACATGCCCCAAATGCAAAAAAGCACCGCTGGAAACGAGAAGTCACAGGATCAGACTCAAACTTCACACAACCATCTGGATCCACCTCCCTAATTTTATCTGTATATGCTTTAAGCTTATTATAAGCAAACTTTGCATCACCAAAAATAATATTTTTCGCCTTCTCAACTGCTCTCCAAACAACCTTGTAATGAACAGTGAGGCCATACTCTGTTAGCAACAATTTTACAAGAAAAACAGGACTAACATTTGGATCATCTCTAACTTTTTCACGGATAACACTGGAAAGAACTTCACATCCCATCCTTTGCCCAAAATCACAAGTAATCGCATCCTTGCATATATGATCAGGAATATATTTCCTTATGTAGAAATATCCACTGCATTTTTCAATTGAGGCATGTATCTTCCATGGACAACATTTTGATTCTTTGTGTGAGCATACAGCCGTAATACGAGTAGGTTCATTTTTCACATAATTGAAATCAAACCCCACTTCCGTTGCAAACTTACACAATGCATTCCTAAATTCACCAGAGCCACCTTCAAATATCTGCCCAATATTTTGTATTATGCGTACGCATTCCGCACTTCTCATTCTCTTTTCTTTGTGGTAGAAAAATTTGACATTATCATCATTTCTACTACTACTGCCTTCGCATAAAGTGGAAAATGATTTCTCGAAGGAATCACTGACATTACTAACACAAATACTCAAGTCATTCACATTTATTTCTAGTAGCTCAATATTCCTACGAGCAATCATAACACCCATACAAATGAAATCTTGCTCACTAGCCAACATGCACGACCTCAGCTAAAAGATATGACATCGAAATTGTCTCCTTTTTCAAACTGTTTCATCTGTTGCAACTAAATTCAACAATAGATTCATAAGAATCAAATTGATCAAACCTAGTAACAACAGAAAATCTTTCATAATTCAACATCACCATCACATTAGACTCCATGGAAGGTAAAGTTCTTTTATCTGTGAGTGAATTCAATCAAAAAATTCATCAAAAACTCAAAATTCTGAAGTAAAAAAATGAAAATTAATACATAATATAAACGAAATTCAATCAAAATTATAATTCGGATGTAATACCTTTTTTCCTTATTGATTGAATTGGATGAAAGAATTGCAATTTCAAATTTCTTCAATAGCGAATAAGGATCCTTAAGAAACGGCATGAATTAAGCGATCCGACATGAATTAAGCGATCATTGACGGTATAGTTAACGGAGCCGTCAATAATTTTGGCCGGTATATATCATATTGGGGTTTAAAGGGATTTTGATTTGAAATATAAAAGGGGGTTGTCTTTTTAAATTTGGGCTGAATTTTGATGGATTATGATTTGAGATATGTGGGTAAAGAGGAATTTTTCCAAATTATAATTTATGCGATTTGAACCCCTGATCTCTAAAATTAAAATGACATTGATTGGATGATGTTCGAGCAAAAGCCTTTTAACTAAAGTTTCTTTACTTATAAACCATTGAATTAAAGTCTACGGAGAAATTATTAACAAAGAGAGAGAAAGAAGGAAAGACATGTAGCATGTTCATAATGTGGGATGATTCATAAATTCATGTATAATTAAATATTAAATTATTATTTGATTTCTCAACAATCACTTAATAATGCATTTGGTCACCAATATTTTTTCTGATTAACTAAAAAAATGATTGCATTGTTTATTGTAACACACAATAACATCAACATCAAAATGTGATTTCTTTCCTTTCCTATCATATCAATCTTTCTTTAATTAGTAACCATTAAATTAAAGTCTAATGAGAAATTAAAAACGAAGAGAGAAAAAAAGAAAGAAAGGCATGTGGCATGTTCTTAAAGTTGGATGACTCACAAATTTGTACTCCCTCCTTCCCACTACAACTTTCCAATTATTATTTACACAATAATTAAAAAAATGGGATAAGAAATAATAACTGAATTATTATTGTAATTATAATGGATCTCATTAATATAAAAGTAATAAAATATTTTTATTTAAGAAAATGTGTAGTTTATAATGAGAGGCCAAATGAAAAAAGTGTGTAGTTTGTGATGGGACAGAGAGAGTATATGCTTAGAGGACTAGATAATTATTTGATCCCTATGGTATAAGTTAATTATGCAATGGGTCACTGGTAATTTTTCTTAAGCAATTGGCCCCTAATGTTACTTTCACGTTTGTTTAATATTGGGGCTTAAATGCAAATTTTAAAGGAAGAAGATAAAAGCTAAACTCTTATTATCATCTTCCCCAAGGTAATGAACGAGTGGCCAAACGACCTAAATATGTAAGCTACTTTTTAGTGTTCATCAATTAGGCTTTAACCAATAAACCACTCATTCAAATGAAATCGATTAATAAAAACAGACATTTAAAAAAATCAATAAATTCCTATTAAAAATGTGGACAAAAATACTCCTAACTTTAATTTCCACACGTATCAGCGTGTTATTCGCTTAATGTGTGAAGATTAGGATCCGCTGCTTCATACTCCCTATGCATTCTCCCTCCCTGTTTCTCTCTATTGCTTTTTTTTCCAGTCAATAAAAATAACAATATCTGTAAAATTTGTCCTACAGTTGTTCTAAAAGAATGATATAAATAACTGAGAAATCTACACACATTTATAAAGTAAATCAGCTCTAATCATTAACAACTGTGAAAACATATAAAACATTAATGTAAAATATAATTCTCAGTTTATAAAATAAATCAACACGATTTTAATATAAACCAATTCTATTTCACAGTTATTTAAATAATTGTGAATAGAATTCACAGTTATTTATATCATAACTGTGAAATACATATCACATTTCAAAAATTTATTAGTTGTTTAAGCAAAATAACTATGAAATACACATCACAGTTATTTTACAAACAATGCATGAGGATGAACAATTGTGAAAACCTATAAAACATTAATGTGAAATAGAATTCTCAGTTTATAATATAAATCAACATAGTTACAATATAAATCAATTATATTTCACAGTTATTTAAATAACTGTGAAATAGAATTCACAGTTATTTACACCATAACTGTGAAATATAAATCACAGTTCAAAAAATTATCAGTTGCTTAAGCAAAATAACTGTGAAATACACATCACAGTTATTTCACAAATAATGTCTGTTTGTAAAAATGTACTCGTATATTTTTATTGGTAAATTATAACCTATCTCAATGTGTTATTAGTAAAAACCCCTTATAATGATTAAACCATGATTAAAAAAAAAAAAAAGCACTAAGATTGCTTTTTATTTAAAAACGCTAACAATTACAAACAAAAAAGGTGACATGATAATGAGGCTACAAACTCGAATTCATCATGGAGTACTTAGGAAGACGTCCAACAAACATTGATGTCATGTCTTGCATTTTTCGTATGAAAGATATTAGTGACTGAAATATAAATAGGAAGAAAAAAAGTACCAAGTAAATTGTTGTTTGGGTCCCCCATCTCAAGCTAGGGTAGGGATTTTCATTCAAAGTGAGAGTGAGACGGATAAGATATGACATATAATGAATAATGAATATATTAATCATTGGTGTTTTCATTTAAAGTGAGAGGCCAAAATCGGTCCGCCCGATTTCGATTCGAAAATTGTCGATTTCGGTTCGGTGAAATGGTGACCCTTAATCGACCCGGCCTAACCCCGGTTTCCAGGGGCGGAGCCAGGAATTGCCCCAGGGTGCCCCGAAAAAAAATTTTCGGGTCGGACAAGTAAAAAATGGGTCGGATTCATGATATACAATGTATTTTAGTTAAAAATGTAAAGAATTAAGAAATGGGAAAAGCCTAACTAATTAATTAAGATTGAAAAAATGTGAGGAAATTAGGAGAAAGAGAACAACAAAACTGTTAAGAAAAAGAAATGGATAGAGAGAAAGAGAGAATAGCGAAGATGGAGGACAAATAAAATTAATTGAAAATGTAGGTAGCAGGGCTCGAACACGGATTTGAAAGCAAACACCAAAGGCTTTAACTTCACCCCTTCTACCACTGAACCACACCACTCACTGATGTTAATCTTGAAGTTAATTATATATATACATATATAAAAAAAATATGGGGGGGGGGGGCAAAAAAAAATTTTTTCCACTGCATTTCCGCCGCTGGGGGGGCGAGTGCCCCCCATGCCCCCCTGGCTCCGCCCCTGCCGGCTCCGATTACTCCGGTTTCGGTTTTGTCTCCGGTTTGCTCTGGTTTCGGTTTTGTCTCCGGTTTGCTCCGGTTTCGAGCTTTTTCGGTTCAGTTCGGTTCCGATCCGGTTCTATTGGAAAACAAGGAATTTTCGTCCGGTTCACGGTTCCGGTCCGGTTCATCATTTTTGTGATCCTTAACCGGCCCTTATTCAAATCGGTTCCGATTTTCGTGGCGGTTCATGGCGGTTCCAAACTTTTCCGATCCGATTTCGATTCAATTTTTCGATTTCGATCCGATTCCGATCCGATTTGATCATCCCTATCTCAAGCCATCAAATATTGAATTTGATTTTAGAAAATAGTGTTTTTGACTCCCAATCTATTACCCACTATGTTAATATGTAGCCCACTTTTTTAACCAATCCCGTGGTCACTTTGGCCCCATGTATGAAATAAAGTAGATATTCCTCTTTTATTTCTTTGATGAACCCGCCCACAAATTTAAAAATAAATTAACAGTCTTAGCCAATTGATGTTACTAAATAGTACGAGTACTCATATTGAACAAAGTAGAAAGTTATTGGCGAGTTTTGAAAATGTCTGTTTTTATTGGTAAATTACATCACATCTCAAGATATTATTGATAAAAACCCCATAGAATTATTAGTTCTTAAATTATGTTGCATACTTTTGACAAAGATATTAAATGATACAACATTTTAGGGTTTTCGCTAACGACGTGTAAAAATTAACAAGATTGCCAACAAGACACTTTCCAATCAGCGCCGCATCAGCAGCCACGCTTTTGAAAAATTGATATGGCGATAATATGACACTGTCATGGCCCCCTGACGTAACATTGTCACGCAGGCAATTACGTTAGTTTATTGACGTTATGAGAAGGCTAAAGACTATTAAGTGAGAGAAGAACTTGGAGGGGGGGGGGGGTTATTTGGATTTTGAATATGTTTTGACCGAAAGGTTAAAGAACCGTTATAGAAAGAAAATTCCCGACTACGAAAATATATAATTAAATAATAGTTAAGGGACCAAATTATAATTAAACTACAATAATGGACAAATTAGCATTGACGAAATCGGGTAGAAGGATCTTTACAAAATCCCCATCAACCCGGCTTCCATTCCCACTTCTTCCCATTCTACAAGTTGTCTTATTCCTAAGATATGATATCTACTTTAATTTACAAATTTTGATAAATAATAGGATTAATTCCTCCTAGTCCACACAGTCCAAATCAAATTCCATCAAAATCCAACTGAAATCAAAATTTCCTTAAATCTCGAAAGTCAAAATTAAAATTCCTCAAAAACCCGTTAACAGTCCTATACCACATGGTATAGGACCTTTTTTCAGTCTTATACCATATGATATAGGACTTTATTCCTTAGTAATGATTTTTATTTAATTTTTTTTAAAAAGTGAAAAAAGTGCAAAAAAAAAAAAGGTCATATACCACATGGTATAAGACCTGACGGGATGCTATAGGAGTGACGCGGGTTTTGATGAGATTTTAATTTCAAATGGATTTTGGTGGGATATTGATATGAGTTATGGGTCTTAGAGTCCTTGGCCCATAATAATATATAAAATCAATTTTTAATATTATTTTAAATTTTTTTATTGATAGTATTATTAATGAAAAATCAATAAAAATAATATTTTTTATATAAGTAATTTTATTTCCCTATTTTATATTAAATATATATTTTAAGATTGCAATATCATACAATGGATATTCATTTTATGATAAATTTCTAGATATCTAATTTTAACTAATGAACTGAAAATTTTAATTTTGAAATTGGCAATTTAAAACTCTGAAATATTCATTTTTTCCAAGTTAACGAAAAAACTGTTTTTATTTTCCGTCTAAAATATACTCTTCAAAATACTAATGAATAACTATTTTGAATTGAAAGAATTTTAAAAAATTGATTTTAGTTGCAAAATTTCGTAAATATTATTGATATTTGAGTTGGTCTTATAAAAAATTAGTTTTTTCTTAAGATAAGAAAAAACGTGTTTTTCAAAAGCGGGCATTATTATTCAAAACAAACGGTGGCATTTTCGTAATTACTGGTTTCCCCGTTTGTGCCAGTGTCTGTTTAACAGACTGCCAGTGTGATAAAGTGCCAGTGCATGTGTCACAAAATGCAGTGAAAAAAGTGCCAGTACCAATTTAACAAAGTGCCAGTGTAAACTGGCACTGGCACTTTGTTAAACTGGCACTGGCACTTTTATACGGGCACTTTTATATACATGAACTGGCACTCTTCACACTGGCACTTTGTTACACTAACACTGACACTCTGTTACACTAATATTTTTGCTGGCTCTCAAAAACACAAGCACTGGCATTCAAAAAAACATGGACTGGCATTCAAAATCACGTAAATTGGCACTCAAATACACATACACTGGCACTCAAAAACCAGTGGTAATCATTTTTGCTGACATTCAAAAAAACATGGACTGGCATTCCAAAAAACATGAACTGACACTCAAAAAAACAAACACTGGCATTAGTATACACTAGAACTGGCACATCAAATCCCCCAGTAACCCCTTCGCACTGGCACTTCTAAATACATAAACCGACACTCAAAAAAACAAACACTGGCATTAATTTACACTATAACTGGCACATCAAATCCCCACATCAAATCTCTCTTGAACACTGGTCTCTATTCCGGCGCAAATTGA
Source organism: Adenophora triphylla var. japonica (assembly GCA_022495995.1). Classification (NCBI taxonomy): domain Eukaryota; kingdom Viridiplantae; phylum Streptophyta; class Magnoliopsida; order Asterales; family Campanulaceae; genus Adenophora; species Adenophora triphylla. The sequence continues at coordinate 241,712 of JAFEMH010002698.1, forward strand.
GCAGGGAGAGACGCCAAGGGATTTGGAATTGGGCCGGAGGGTAACAGGTAAGGTTGGCCGAAAATAGGAGGTAGATTGGTGGTGGTTTAACAGCTTCAGAACAGGGGAGCGATTGATTGGGTTTGTTTGGGTAGGCAGAGAACAGTGAAGGTTAGGAAGACGGTTGAGGGATTTGGATCAGAGTGAGGATGGTTGAAGGAGATTGGGTCGAGTTGTTTGAGGGAGAGGGAGAGCTTGGTGATGGTTGATTTGGGACGGCAGAGGAGGTTGTCGCCTGGCGAAGGGAAGTGGTGGGGAAGATGAATCTGGTTTTGGGAGAGACGATGGAAGTTGGTGTAGAGAGGGATGGAATCGATTGGGGAAGAAGGAGGAAGGTCGTTGGTTGATTTGGGTGTTGCTTAGGTGAGAATTGCCATGGATGTCGGTTAGAGGGAGGATTGGTGAGGTGAGGAAGACGATTTTGGGCTCAGCGATGGTGAGGGAGCTTGTTTTTGGGTTTGGAGTCAAAACCATGAAGGAAAATCGTGGAGGAGTTTCTGGACACTTGCGCGACCGCGCTTGGCATGGTGCGCGACCGCGCTGGAGCATGGGCAAAGGCGTTGAACCCTCTGGGCAATTGCGCGACCGCGCCGGGCTACGGATCTGGACTGATTCAGTTTCCTACTTTGATCAGATTTTCTCTTGAATTGGTATTCCTTGTGACAGCAATATTTGGAAGACTTGTGAAGAAAGAAGAATACTTTCTTATGTTAGGAATCCTTTTATTGTTAGGATTTGATTTCCTGTTCCTATAAATACATGTGATAGCCTAGAGACAAATTGTAACATCGGAAAATATTATAGTGAATATTTTGGCTTGGTAGCGCCCCTGACGTAGTCAGTTGGTTGCAACGAACCGGGTTGACAATTCTTGTGTGTTCCTTTGTGTGTGATTTACTTTTCGTGTGTGTTGCTCTTGTTATTACTTCAAAGCTTGGGCCGTTCCGCTGCGTGAATTCACAACAACTGGTATCAGAGCCTTTGGTTTTGTCAAATCATTGGTCAGCCGGTCTTTTGCTATGGATTTCTTAGGAGCTTGAGGACGGTAATAAGGTGTTGATCGAAAAGTTTGATGGGACGGATTTTAATTTTTGGAAGACACAAATCGAGGATGTTCTGTGAAACAAGGATTTGTATCTACCATTAAAAGAAAAGCCTATGACATAGAGGAAGCAAAATTCGAAATCTTGGATCGGAAGGCGTTAGGCTCATAGGGCAAACGTTGACCAAGGATGTGGCGAGGAATGTTTTGGAGGCGAAGACTACCACGGAGATGTTACGTATGTCGGGCGAGCATGTACGAGGCACCATCGGCGGCGAATAAAGCTCATCTAACGAGGAAGCCGTCGAACGTAAGGACGGGCGGAGGGCATGTCGGCAACAAAGCATATAAGCGAATTCAAATCTACCGCGACCCAACCGTCTTCCGTGGATGTTACTCTTGATGACGAGGTACTAGCGTTGATTTTACTTTCTTCTTTACCGGAAAGTTGGGATACGATCGCGATAGCGCTTAACGTTTCAACAGAAAAGTGAAGTTGAAGTTTTCTGATGTCGTTGATGTGATTCTTGGCGAAGAAATTCGTAGGAAGAGCAAGGGTGGGACATCGGGGCTAGCACTTAATGTCGCCAAAAGAGTAAGGGTGGCAAGAAGGTGATTACTTGATACGATCGTGGGGAGAAGGGGCACTTTAGGAGAAGTTGTCCGGCGGTCAGCAGAGCGAAGGAATTGAATGTTGCCGAGGAGATGGCGGACGTATTAATCTTGGGTGGGAGCAAGCTCAACCGATTCGTGGGTTTTGGATTCGGGCTCGACGTTTCATTCATGCACAAGTGCGTAAAGAATGGAGCAAGACGCTCCGGTGATTTTGGGGTTGTTCGTTTGGGAAACGATTATCCCGTTAAGGTCATTGGAAAGGGGATTGTTCGGGTCAAAGCAACGGATGGGACTGCTTTTACGGCTACGTGATGTGCGACATATTCCGGATTTGAAGAGGAACTTGATTTCCATAAGGCAACTTGATAAGGAGTGGTCATGCGACCTTCGGCCATGGGACACGGAAGGTAAACCGCGGAGCTAGCTTGGTGGCTCGTGGCGGCGTGGAAGATATGTTGTATACCACATGCAACATGAGTCGTTGGGGGAAACGAGGGCGCATCCCAATGATGAATGGTGGTGGCCGAGATCGCCATGGTGGGAGAAATTTCACTAAACGGTATGTTGGTAGAAAATTGGGTAATGAAGTCGGCCGACGCGGAGCCAATTTGGCCAACATGGGAGCGGGATCTAGAACGGTGATGCGATGGGTTGCAAAGAACACACAAAGGTTCCAAGCTTGTGATTGTGTGGGGCACGTGAATTCGCGCTGTTCAGGATCGATAGTTAGCAAGCAAGTGAGCGGGGATGTGCAGGGAGGATCATTTGGAATGAAGACTCGGAGCATGGTAGAACCGACAGTTATGTTGAAGCGTAGCTCAGCTTCAACTCACTTGGATAACTAGACAAGAGGCCGGGCGCTACCAACGCATTAGCTGGCCACTAAAATTTGTTTCAAGAAAAGGTATCATGGATGGTTTGTCTCCAGGTGGGAGATTGTTGGGTTTGGAGTCAAAACCATGAAGGAAAATCGTGGAGGAGTTTCTGGACACTTGCGCGACCGCGCTGGAGCATGGGCAAAGGCGTTGAACCCTCTGGGCAATTGCGCGACCGCGCTGGATGGTGAGGGCGGCCGCGCTGGCTACGGATCTGGACTGATTCAGTTTCCTACTTTGATCAGATTTCCTCTTGAATTGGTATTCCTTGTGACAGCAATATTTGAAAGACTTGTGAAGAAAGAAGAATACTTTCTTATGTTAGGAATCCTTTTATTGTTAGGATTTGATTTCCTGTTCCTATAAATACATGTGATAGCCTAGAGACAAATTGTAACATCGGAAAATATTATAGTGAATATTTTGGCTTGGTAGCGCCCCCGGACGTAGTTGTTGTTGCAACGAACCGGGTTAACAATTCTTGTGTGTTCCTTTGTGTGTGATTTACTTTTCGTGTGTGTTGCTCTTGTTATTACTTCAAAGCTTGGGCCGTTCCGCTGCGTGAATTCACAACACTTGTTTACGTCTAGAGAGAGGTTAGAGAGAGAAGGTGAGTCTGTGTGTTGTTGTGGGAGAAGAGAGATGGGCCTTTGGGTCGAGAGAGAGAGGTCGGGGAGAAGACGATTGAAAAAACACGTTTTTTCAATTGTTTAAAAAAATGCGTTTTTTACAAGTTTTGGCTTGATATTTTCTTTCAAACTTTAATTTGCAAATATATAATTACAAAACAAATTGGTTAAAAATTATTTAAGGATAAAATTTTTTGAAAAAATAATTTCAAAAAGTCATTTATTTTGAAAAAAAAAAAGACCGTTCAATTTGAGGGGTGTAAATATACTTCTAAAATACTTTAAAATTAATTCTTAAATAACTTTTGAAAATCAATAAATAAAATCCATTTGTAGATAAGATTTAATGGAAAGATAATGAAGCCATTAAATGCAGTTTCACCATAATAACTTCATTCGAATGGTCACTCCATTAGACAGTGCCAAAATAGGAGCCTCATTCCGAGACAAATAAATGATCCAAGAAATTAAATAGAATGTGCTTTCTCCGTCTTAAATCTACTTCCACATTTGATATTTTGTGTGTAAATTAAGAAAAGTGGATAATGGAGAAAGTAATATGAGTGTAAAAATAAAATAAGAGAGAGAATGAGTGGAGGGAACCGTAAAGTTGATTGGTGTTGTGAGTATAAAAGTAAAATAGGAAAGAGAATGAGTAGAGAGAATAGTAAAAATTCTTTGCCATTTTAAAAAATGTGCACGTAGGTTTGAACGTTCAAAATGACAAAATGTGTACTTAGGTTTGAGACGGAGACTGATGGGGTAATTGGTATTTAATTTGTTCTTCCTCCCTATTTTGATTAATTTAATCTCTCGTCAAAAAATATAAATAAATTAATTTAATCTCATTCTTCTTCTACTGAAGAATCTCTTCTGCTCTCTCACTGTCTGTCCATCTGGGTCTTTCACCTTGGAATTTCCACTCAGACCCGGAGACACCTATGTAAGAAAATCCATAGAAATTCTCTTAATCTCTTAAACCTTGTTTCAGCTAATTACACAACAGCATTATCAGCAGAAATTCTGTCTTTCATGGCTCCCCCATTCAGTCCCCTCTCCATCAATCATCAATTCCAGCCAAACGTATGTGCTTTTGTACTGTTTTCTTGATTTTGTATGTGATTAAGTTAATTTTTCTACGTGGGTATTTCTTCTGATTGTTGTTTGATTTAATCAATGTGGGTTTTCTTAATTTTCATGGTAAGTTTAAAGATGAACATATGTGCTTTTTGTTTTCTTGATTTTCTATGTGATTATGTTATTTTTTTTCTTTGTGTGTATTTGTTTGATTTAATCAATGAGGGTTGCCTTCTCTTTTCAAAAATAAGAGAAATTTGAACATGATTATCTGATTGGGTTTATGGAGGTTAATGTTTCTTGACATTCTTTTTCTTCTATTTAGTAAGAATTACTGGGTTGATTTTAATTTGATTTGATCATTTTAGTATGATTTTAAGGTTGTCAATGTTACTTGTCATTCTAATTCTTTTATTTTAGTAAGAAGAATTTCTGGGTTGTTGCTAATTTGGTTTGACCAATTTTGATATGTTCAGTCTTTAATTCCTGTTCATATTTTGATCTGAATCGAGTTGAATCACTCTTTTTTTTTTGGGGGATTTGATTTGGGAAAACTTTGAATGATGCAGGTGGTGAAAGAGAGATGGAGCTGGAATGCAATGGTGTTGTCATTTCAAAGTCTTGGGGTAGTTTATGGTCGTTTATGCACTGCCCCTTTATATGTATTTGGAGCTATTCAATCAAGTGATATCAATTCTCATGACCGTATTTACGAGCTCTTCTCCTTTATTTTCTGGACACTAACCTTGATTCCTTTACTCAAGTATGCCTTGCTTCTCCTTGCTGCCAATGATGATGGTGAAGGTATCAATATATATATTTGTATAACTCTGTTTGCTAGTTCAAAATCATATGCAGATTACTCACTTATACATGTGAATAGCTCATTTTTGACTTCTTTTGTTTCCGTCAACTTAATTACATCTTACAATTGGTCGCAGATCATTGAAATTTTAGTATTCAATGCATGAAAGAGTGTTTGTTATATATAGAAACTGGACTCTTTCCGTGGATTGGTGGGAGTACTAGGATATTTCTTACTCCCTCCGTCCTTGAATGAATGTCCACATTTCAAAAAAAATTGTCCCAAAAATGAATGTCCAAATTTTGGGGAAGTTACAAGATACTCCTTCGCCAGACAACAAGTTCTAATTCACACTTAGACTTGCGATGCAATATAGTGAGATCATAGAGGGTTCTTATGTACTTGTTGCTAAAAATGCTTAAATTCAACATTCTTGCAAATGTCCGTCACAGTGAAATTTGAACATTCATTTAGGGATGGAGGGAGTATATTTTTTTCTTTTCCTTTAAAAAGTCTTTGTTAGTGTTTTTAGGATGGTGGGTGTTAAATTCTGAATGAAGGGGAATACATGAATTGCAGAAGTCTTTGTTAGTGTTTTTAGGATGGTGGGTGTTAAATTCTGAATGAAGGGGAATACATGAATTGCAGGTGGTACGTTTTCGTTGTACTCATTGCTGTGCAGGAATGCCAATGTTGGTCTGCTCCCAAATGATAAGGTTGCTAGTGAGATTATGGATTATGACGAGGTGGCAAGCGCCCCTTCATCTAAAAGAAAACGAGATTCAAGGGCTAGAAGGGCCATTGAAAAACATAAAAGTAGTCATTATTTGATTCTACTTTTGGCCCTCTTCGGTTCTTGCATGATTATTGCTGATGGAGTTCTTACCCCAGCCATATCTGGTACAGCTCCCCATTTATCCTTCTCCTCTTCATATTTGTTTTCCCCGTTACATTTTCTTGCATTTTACTACTCCCTCCGTCCCAAAATGATTAAGAGCAAACTGGAATTGTTTTTGGTCATTCATTTTGGGACAGAGGTAGTACATGATGATATCTCCATTCTAACATGTTTTTCCTTGTTCACTTCAGTGTTGTCGGCATCAACAGGTCTCAAAAGATCACTTTCTAAGCTGGCACACTTGTGTAAGAATCTTAAAAAAACTGAACTCGGACAATATTTGTTTTCAACTTTATTCTGTTAACATTCCTAGCTCACTTTTTTGGGTAATAGATATTGTGTATGAATTTCTGTTTCTTGCCAGTTTCTCATTCGGAAGTGAGACGAGACGACATTGACAAGGCTTTACACAAATGTAAGAATCTTTGGTTGTGCATAATATTCTTACACTTGTTATTCTTTCATGGCTCTGTCCGTTTTGTTCCTTCTTTTGTTTTTGTTAATATCTTATGAGAGGTTTTTTTTTTGGTCTTTTGCCTAGTACAATTCCACACCCTAGTAAAGGTTTGCTTCAAGTTATATTTTTTTAAACATTTGATAGATTCCAGTAAGAGACGGGAAATTAACCAGATAAGAAAGAAAAATGTAGATTGGCCTCATTGGGCAAATTTATTTTGTTAGGATTGGGCTAAAATGTATTGATTTCTCACGATGTCTGGAGATAATCTTTCCGATTTGATTAAAGATGATTTATTATAGAAGTGATTTGTGTTTGTAAGGTGGCTCTCTACCCACAATGGACCATAGAACTCCGTCATGTACTCCCTCTGTCCCTAAAAGAATGTCCAAATTCAAGAATTTTTTTATCCCAAAATGAGTTTTTTGTAAAAACCCCTTGTCCCTAAACGCATTTTACCAAAAAATAATAATTTGCTATTCATTTTATTTATCGTAAAAGTAAATGTTTAGAAAGTGGATAACAAGAATATTTATACATCTTTGCATAAAAATGTACAAAAAGCACACATTTTCAGAGTGTCCCTTAAAAATGAAATTTGGACATTCATATCATTAAGGGACGAAGGGAGTACAGTATTTGGATAGCCTAACCATTTGCCTTGAACTCTGTAATTGTAAAGAAGTTCTTCTAACTTGCACTCCGTTTCTGCTGGTATTTGTTGCAGACGTACCTGTTCCCACCGCTTGTGTCATATTGGTTTCCCTTTTCACTCTACAACACTATGGGACCCACAAAATCGGTTTTCTGTTTGCTCCAATTATCACAATATGGATCTTATTTATAAGTGGACTGGGCCTATATAATCTCTTCCGTTGGAATGACCATATCATCTATGCAATCAACCCGATATATATGTTCAGATTCATAAAGAAAATTGATATTTCCAGCTGGAAACTATTAGGCAGCATTGCATTATGTATAGCAGGTTAGTAGCCTCGTTTCAAATGACTCTTAATGTTTGAATTATACCGATATATCTAAGTGACAAATTTACAAAAACAAAAATGCCCGTTGTTACAGGATCGGAGGCAATGTTTGCAGATCTTGGTCATTTTTCAAAGAAATCTATCAAGGTATTGAAAAATCCTGGTAACCCATTAATGTTAATAAATCATACACCCTCCGTTCTATTCGAAGGGGCACAAGTTTCCATTTTGGGTGTCCCATTTAAAAGGGCACACTCCCAAAATGGAATCTTTTTAATATTTCTGTATACATGGGACCCACTTATCATACTCACAATAATTATCCACTTACTATTCCTACCCCACTTTCTCTCTCGTACCTCACTTTTCATACTCACAACACGTATCCACTATTCACTCTCCTTAAGTTCCATGCAAGGCCAATTTTGTTCCCCTTTGAATGGGACGGAGGGAGTATATTATTGTGAACGTAAAAATCCCCCTACCCTTTTGCAGGTAACCTTTATTTGCTTGGTATATCCAGCTCTTGTTTTATGTTATGCTGGTCAAGCTGCCTTTATATCAAGAAACATGGGTTCATCCGAGGATGTTATACATCTCAGTGAAAGTGTACCGAATCGTGAGTATTTTTATTTTATTTTTCACTTTCTGTATGTTTGTTTTCTAATGCCAAACTCAAGTGGGCATTCAGTATTTCTTACTTGTGGGACGCGTGGCATTTCAGGATATGTTCATCATGTTTTCACGGTATTATCCCTATTTGCTTCAGCAGTAGGAAGCCAAGCAACCATCACAGGCACTTTCTCTATTATAAACCAGTGCCAGGCTCTTGGTTGCTTTCCAAGAGTAAAAGTCATTCATACGTCAGATAAGATTCATGGACAGGTGTACGTTCCAGATGCCAACTGGGTTTTGATGCTTCTAAGCCTTGCTGTCACGATCGGTTTCCATGATTTCCAAAAAATTGCAAATCCAGCAGGCAAGTTTGTCCTGTTTTCTTTTCCATGCTTTTGCTCGGACAAATAAAGAACATATAGAAATGACTCTGTAGTCCCTCCGTCCATAAACGAGTGTCTGTCTTTTTGCTTTGATGGACATCTTACAAAAGTTGACTTTTAAGCAAATATAGTACTCACTCGGTCCCAAAATAAGTGTCTCATCTTCCTTTATAGGATGTCCCAACTTAATTTTCCCCTTGCTTTAATTAGATAACTTTATTTCAATAAGATTTAGTTTCATTTTCAACCACTATACCCCAACTTTCACTTCAACCACTATACCTTTTTTTTCACGAAAACCACTATACTTTTGGAAAACTCACCCCGTCCCAAAATTCATGTCTAATCTGTGCCTATTTCGTTGTTTATTCCGCAATTTGGGGTCAGGATTAGGGTTTTCCAAAAGTATAGTAGTTTTCGTGAAAAAAAAACGAGTATAGTGGTTGAAGTGAAAGTCGGGGTAAACTACAGTGGTTGAAAATGAGATTAAACCTTGCAATAATAGTTGTATTATACAATACTTTATTACTTGAGTTAACATATTAATGTCTTTTTTTTTCTTAAATTAACGAGCTTTTTTAAAGGTGACACTTATTTTGGGGCCATGGGAGTAGCAAATATGCGTAAATATTATCACTATACACTCTATAGAGTTATAGTATTATAGTAGTACATTGGTATGCAATGTTTGTTTAAGGTGAAATTTGGTAACTATCTCAAAAAGTGACACTCATTTAGAGACGGTGAGTATTATTAGTCAGTATATCAAGAGTTATTTGACATTATATGAATTAAGGTGTGAAAAGATGAAGAATACTGATAAGAAACCCTGACGACTTCCTTGCAGGTCTAGCTATAATTTCGGGAATGCTTGTTACAACTTGCCTGATGTCACTTGTGATCGGGTTATATTGGGAGAAAAATTTCCTCTTCTCCATATGCTTTTTATCATTCTTTGGTGCTATCGAGACGTTTTATCTCGCATCATGTTTCCTTGACTTCCACAAAGGAACTTGGTGCCTGGTGGTTCTTGTTGTTATGACGATCGCAATCATGCTGACCTGGCACTACGGCACTCTCAAAAGGTATCAATTTGATGTGGAAAACAAGTTGTCAGTTGAATGGCTTACGGACCTTAGCCCTGGTCTAGGAGTTTCAAGGGTACCCGGAATCGGTTTTATTTATTCCGACATAGTTACCGGAATCCCAGCTTTCTTCTCACATTTTATTACAAATCTTCCTGCTTTTCATCAAATGCTTATATTTGTATCCTTCAAGTCTCTACCGGTGCCTTTTGTTCCTCCAAGTAAGAGGTACCTTATAGGAAGGGTGGGGCCCAAAGAATACCGAATTTATCGTTGCATTGTTCGGTACGGATACCGTGATGGTGTTAGAGACACGGATGATTTCGAGAATCATATCATACACTCGATAGGAGAATTTATCTCGAGGGAAGAGTTTGACTTTGAAGCGTTGACTCCTTCAGATGGTCAAATGATTGTTGTCGGGAGCCCATTGGAAAACGGAAATGCTCTGATCCCTTTACATCCTTCGAGCAGTGAAATTGAAAGTCAAAGTCAACACAGTGGTTCATCGAGTTGTGCTGTTACTGTGGCCAGGAAGAAAGTTCGGTTTATGTTGCCACCAAAGAGTCCTAAAATGAGAGTATCTGTTAGAGAGGAATTGCAGGAAGTTGTGGATGCCCGAGAAAGTGGGACCGCTTATTTTGTAGGGCAACCGCATTTGTTTGTGCGAGAAGGGTCGAATTTCTTGAAGAAAATGGTGATTAAGAGTTATGTTTTTCTTGATCGGAACTGTCGAGAGCCACCGGTGGCTTTGAACATCCCTCATGCTGCCCTTGTTGAGGTTGGGATGGTCTATGTTATATGATGTAATATGTAAGAAAATGAATGATAAATTGTAAGAAACTGCTAAAAATGTTATATATACATGTATTACAATTTCCATCCAAGTTTGATCAAGTGAGGTTTCTCTTATATTACATTACTAGAATAAGCCCGTGTCTGAGGACACGTAATTTTTTATTTTATTTTTTTTAATTAATAGGTTTTTTTTTTTTTTTTTTAATTTAAAAGATTTTTTTTAAGAAAATGGGAAAGACAAAATAGTAAGCGCAAAAATGGGAATTTTCCATTTGACCGTTAAAGAATTGTTCACACCCTTCCCTAATTTATACTATATTGTATACATCTTATTTGTTTTTTCAAAATATTATATATTACAGTACATCTTAATTGTTTTGTTTTTTTTTTTTATCTGAGATGAGGCGCAAGGAGTATTCTTTTTTTTTTTTTAAATACTAAATTAAAAATTAGTTTCACATTTTTAAATAAGAAAATAATCTTATTGCAATTTCACTATAGTACAAGAAGCAATATACAATTAAGTAAAGAAGGCGTTAAAAACATAATAAGTAAGTGAGTTGCTCTTATAAAAAACTAGTTTTTTCTTAAGATATGAAAAAACGTGTTTTCAAATTAAGCGGTGGCAATTTTGTAATTACTGGCAACTATGTTTAAAATAAACGGTGGCATTTTTGTAATTCTTGGTTTCACTCTAATGTCACTTTTTAACTAATATCCGACACTTATTTATTCTGCTACCAAGTGCTAATAAAATTGACCGTCACACTCTTTCACACTGACATTTGTTTACACTAACACTGACACTTTTTAACACTAATACTGACATTTTTTTACACTTGCACTTAATAATACATGTACTGCCACACTTTACACTGGACTGACACTCTTTAAGCTGGCACTTTGTCACACTAATCTGTCACTTTTTTACACTAACACTGGCACTTAATAACATTCACTGACACTCTTTACACTGACACTTTGTTACACTTTTTTACACTTGGCACTTAATAATACATGTACCGGCACTCTTTACACTGACACTTTATTACTCTAACACTTAACTAGCGGGGGAATCAAAACACGTTTTTTATAATCTTAAGGAAAAACGCGTTTTTTGTAAAATTTTGACATATAGAATAAGTAAAGAACGCGTTAAAAACATAACAAGTAAAAAACACTTTAAAAACATTGATAAAAACATTGACAAGTCAAATACACGGGACTATTTCTTTTTTACTATTTCTTTTTGGGATGAAGTAAGTACTAGTAATATTTTTATTAACAACAGAGTACTGTAAAACAACAATTTTTCAACCTTAAGAAATTATTACACAATAAGCATGATGAAAACAACAAAAGCCTGAACAGTTCAACATTATTCCCCTCCTCCTAGCTAATAAAGCTTTGAATGAGGAATATTTCAACATCAGTTGCTATATTGACGAATCAAATTTTAAACATCCGTCCGATTTTTCGTACGATAAAAGTTCGAGCTAATTTAAATGAAGAAAAGGATATCTTCCATTGTACAAGGTGGGAGCTTCATATGCAGAGGGAAAATTAGTTAGAAACCATACTTTCACTTTCTTTAACGAATCCGTCTCCAGTCCAATCTCTGTCAGACTGCAACCCTTTCTTAATAGCTTTTCTCTCCTGGATCGCTTCTTGCTGTCTCCTAACCAGCTCTGTATGAGTTGTGAAATACTGAAGAGAATGCCTGGAGAGAGAGAGAGAGAGATTTAATTACTCAGTACTCCCTCCGTCCCTAAATGTTTGTCCCATTTGACTTTTCAAACATTTTATGGTTACATTACAAGTTTTGAAAATTTAGTGATTTTGAAGCTTTAATTTTGGAAATGAGACTAACTTTTTGGGACAAAGAAAAAGGGGAAATGGGACAAAAATTTAGGGACGGAGGGAGTATTTTATTTAGTTTTCTGATGGTTTTATGATGGGAAAGAAGATATTGATCATGTGAATAAATACCCTCTGAAATCTTCTATGGATGAGAAGTTGTGAAGTTTCATGAAATCTTTGAGCTCGGAGCATAATTTTGATACGAGATCATAACCATGCATCATGACACCAGTGCAAACCTGCAAAAAAGAAATCAGCAGACTGTCAATACTACTAGCTATCTCTTGCATGTATATAGTAAGGCTGCACATACTGAATTTATGGAAGATGGCAAAGCAATAGCAAGAGAAACGGAGATGAAACCCCCCCCCCCAAAAAAAAAAAAAAAAAAAAGAGCACTGCTTAAAGCGACGTGCTTGCTTAAAGACTACTTTCTCTTATGGGGGTGGGGGCACAAGATATAGGGCACATGCAGTCGGACTATAAAGTAGTTTCACTTGTATAGTACATAAGATATACTCCCTCCGTCCCTAAATGTTTGTCCCATTTCCCTTTTTCCTTTGTCCCAAAAAGTTAGTCTCATTTCCAAAATTAAAGCTTCAAAATCACTAAATTTTCAAAACTTGGAACATTTAGGGACGAAGTATTACATAACGGCGGTGTATATTATCAATAATTTTCAAAGCGTTCGTAAGAATAACCAAAATTAAAGCTTCAAAATCACTAAATTAAAATGTTTGAAAAGTCAAACGGGACAAACATTTAGGGACGGAGGGAGTATTTTATATTTAGATGAGTTACTTCTTATAATAATATGAGTTACTTTTTATACATCCCGAAATGATCTTCCTATTGTTTTTATTGTCAATACGAAGGTACTTGAGCAATAATTTAGGTTTATTTAATTATCCTAATGAACATCTAAAAATTGTTACCGGTAGTATTTATAATCTATACTATACTATTAATAACAAGTTTTAAATTTTAATTGCTCAAAGTACCTTCTTCGCAGTAACAATAAAAAGAGTGGGAAGATCATTTCGGGACCGAGGGAGTATGAGTTACATCCTATAGTAAGGTTTGTCGGACTGCTGTGTGCAGTCTGATAGTCACCAAGTTCGCAAAAGGCCCTCATAAAATTTTCTAGATACGAAATAGTGAATGCAAGTGCATCAATGGCTTCTGGAAGTGCCAAATACAATGAACATATTTAAGAAAGTTGCAAACTGCAGCCAAAGGCTACATGGTAATAAATCAATACGTTGAAAGAATTTAACACCAGCCCAATCTAATCTAACCTGAACGGTATTCGCGCCAAGCAGAATAAATTCAGCAGCATCACCTCCCGTCTCCACACCACCAATACCAGATAATGAATAATCCGTATCACCAAATTCAAATTTCATCATCTGGGCAATGTTCATCACCTTTGCAAGTGCAATCGGATGAACTGCCTTAGCAGAATAACCTCCGGGTGTTGAGTATCTGGGAAAGAGAGAGAGTAGTAAAGTGAATAAAAGACCCCAAATAAGAGAATGCAAAAATGTCATACTCCCTCCGTCCCGAAATGATCTTTCCTCTTTTTTTGTTGTTATTACGAACGTACTTTGAGCAACAATTAATGAACATCTAAAATTGTTATTGATAGTATTCATAATGGTGTAAAAATAAAAAGTTTTAAATTTTCGTTAAAATTAACCTATATTTATTGCTCAAAGTTCCTTCGTAGTAATAATAAAAAAAGTGGGAAGATCATTTCGGGATGGAAGGAGTACTTATGTTTAACAGTAAAATCCTACCCCTCAACACATGGCTCGGGATGTAGTGTCTTTAGGTTGATTCCCATGACACTCATGATTGTGTTAATAGCAGCGACTCCTTCACAGCCCGATTTCAGGGCAACCCTAGCTGGCTATAAAGAAATATATAAATCAGATCACACATTATTAAACACAAAATACAGATAATAAAATAGATAAGAGTATAGAAAATGCAATTTCCACAGTCATTAGATGTTATTATGTTAAGTACGGTCATCTAACTGCTCTAATCAGAACTACTGCTAGTAAATTCCTGCTAGTCCATTTTTTGTTTTTATACTGTTTCAGCATATCTTGATCTAAACTGACTTGTTAAGGGTAGCATTGACTTTCTGGCTCTCTCTCTCTCTCTCTCTCTCTCTTTCCTTTTTTTAATTATTATTTGGCTTTAGTGCAGTCAACCATTTCAAACCGAAGTGTTGTTGTCCTAGCATACAGAGAATATATGTTATCCTGAGGAGCACAAACCATCTTCAATCACTATGTTCATTAGATCACTGCCTGCTGGAGCAGTAAAAACAATAAGTTGGCAGCACTTTACGAAAGAAGGGGAAGGTAGTTCTGATTAGACCAGTGGTTGTCTTCACCTAAGTTATTGGCGGAGCCAGAAAAAAAATTAAACGGGGGCAAAAATTATTTTGAATATGGAATATTATAAATAATATCTAAATTAAGTTTAAAGGGGGGGGGGGGGATTTTAAATTGGTGTTATTTTTTCTTGGTAGAAAGTGGGGCAAAGTTATAATTTCAATCGTAAAAAGCAAATATTCAACAATTTCTAATACTAATATGGTATAATTAAAAATACAAAGGGGGGCAATTGCCCCTTATGAGTATGGGTAGCTCCGCCAGCGACCTAAGTTGCCCAAGAGAGTTTGCGGAAGGTGAAGGTTGAAGAATTTCCCAGCACCAACATATATTACAGGGGAGGGGTGGGGTGGGGGTGGGGGGGTTGATAGGAAAATTGGAGAAATGTGCAAATCAAGGTTGTTTCACTAAAGGAAGTTCTAACTACCAATCAGTGTACCCAATTCATGTTGTGTTGAACAAGGTGCTTTGACCAAATATGAAGATTCCATGCAATGTAGAACATAAACCACACTGCATATTTTCCTCATTAATTATGACCATCTATATTATTCTCTCCGTCCCAAAATGAATGTCAAATTTTAAGTTTGAATGAAATTTAAGAAAGTAGAGTTTTAAGAATTTTTTAGTAGCATATGTACGTGAAAACCCTTACTGATCTCACCATATTGCATCATTAGTGTTAGTGTGAATTAGAACTTGTTGTTTGATTTAGGGCCCGTTTGATTTAGCTTATTGATATGTGCTGATGACTTATGAATGACTTATGACTGATGATGACTTGTGACTGATGAGCTGATGAATGATGTTGTTTGATTTAGTTTTTTTTAAGTCTTTGATGAAATTTATGTAAGTAAGTATGATTGTTTGATTAATAAATGAAAAGTCTTTGAATGAAATTATACAAATTTTAAATAATAATAATAATAATAATTATAATTATAATTATAATTATTATTATTTTAATTATTTTAATTTTAATTATTATTATTTTATTATTATTATTATTATTATTATTATTATTATTATTATTATTATTTTTATTATTATTATTTTATTATTATTCTTGCCTTCGTCTCGAGGATATCCCACGATTCCCACATCGAAAGCAAATGAAAGTAAATGGCCTTGTTGGCTCGGCGCCTTGGCTCGGCCTTGCCTTGCTTTGCCTGGCCTTGAGGATATCCCACGATTCCCACATCGAAAGCAAATGAAAGTAAATGGCCTTGTTGGCTCGGCGCCTTGGCCTTGGCTCGGTTGTGGCCTTGGCCTTGGCCAGCCTTGGCCTTGCCTTGGCTCGGTCGTGGCCTTGCCTTGGCTGGCCTTGAGGATATCCCACGATTCCCACATCGAAAGCAAATGAAAGTAAATGGCCTTGTTGGCTCGACGTCTTGGCCTTGGCTCGGCTGTGGCCTTGGCCTTGCCTTGACAGAATCCCACATGGAAAAGAAAAAGAAACTAAAATGTTGCCTTGGCTATATAATGAGGCTGAAGGAAGCAAAGGGGTTAGCATGTATCATCCATTGGGCTTGAGGGCTTTTGGGCTTGGCTTTGGGCAATTGGGCTTGGGTAAATTATTTCCAAACCCTCGCCTAGTCAACGCCTAAGTCCGCCTAGTCAACGCCTAATCCTGCCTAATGCCGCCGACGCCTAAGTTGACCGATTTGCTAAAAGGCGCGGCGTTTGATCACCGCCCAGCGCCTATGCGGCGCCTATGCGGCACCGCCTATGCCGCGTTTTAGAACACTGGTCACAAGTATGATTGTTTTATTAATAAGCTGAAAAAGTGCTGAATAAAATTATAAAGACTAAAATAATAATAATAATAATTATTATTATTATTATTTTAATTATTATTATTTTATTATTATTATTATTATTATTATTATTTTATTTTTATTATTTTTTATTATTTTTATTATTATCATTATTATTATTATTTTATTATTATTTTTATATATATATTATTTTTATTTTTTATTATATTATTTTTTATTATTATTTTTTATTATATTATTTTTTATTATTATTTATTATTATTATTATTCATTACTATTATTATTATTATTTTATATATATTTTTTATAATAATAATAATGATTCATTATTATTATTATTTTATATATTTTTTTTATAATAATTATTATTATTATTACTTTTTGTTTTTATTTCTATTATTAATAAGGGTAATATTGGAATATATAAAACTTCAATAAAGAAGAGGACTTGCATGTTTTTGAAAAGTAGAATTAACTCAACTAAGCACTAGACTTAGTGCTTACAACTTATGACCTTACATGTGCTTTGAGTGGCTTATACATGACTTATGACTTATCTTACTCTAAGTGAAATCAAACGCTTCAAAAACAACTTATGGGAAGTCATAATAAGTCATACACACTTTCAGATAAGCCAAATCAAACAGGCCTAGTAACTTCTTGAAAATTTGAACATTCATTTTGGGACAAGATTTTTGGAAAAATTGACATTCATTTTGGGACGGAAAGAGTAGCTAATTTTATTCCCTATCTCTAGCATTTGTATATCATATTATTAGTCTTCAAAACTTTAGCACTTACTGAACTATCTTGTATGTGTCCAATCCATCTGAAATTATTGTGCTCAAGTAATATTTCATTGGGACTACAGAGTACTACACATTCTATTCTTGCATGTGTTTGTTTTAAAATTGGCTTTAACTCACTTTTAATATACTATACATGGTTGTATCTTCAACTAGGTTCCTATATGTGAAGAAACTCAATATGATCACTACACTTCACATACTTGTTCATCTTGGTCGCGAGGCTTGACCGGAAATACCAAGATGTCACTGGATTAATATGTTTTAACGAAGTGAAAACAGACCAATAGATTGGCGAGATCTGTACATGAACTCAGAAGCGGACCCAGGGTGCCAAACAATATATTTTGCCTAGCTAGGTATATTATTCTAAAAAACTGATCATTATGGATGTGTCTGATGGTATTCAATATATAGGGAAACAACACAATAGACTATAAATAGTAATATATATTCAACAAACAATGAATTGTGCTTAAAACTTTATTCATGAGCACTTCATGCAATCAAGAAAAGATTTTGAGTTAATGGACAAATAATTAGAAGAGAAAATTAGTTAACGAATATGTTCGCTACATGTAGTAACTAAAGTTGCGAGCTTATGGAAAATGAAAAGAAATAATAAGAAAATTAGTTAATAAAGTTGCCCCTGCCCCTGCATGCACTTGACCATGAATGACTATTGCATGGCATGCATATCACTTGGTTCCAAATCCAATTCTTCACCATTAATCATTAACCATCCTTTAATATAATTTCTTCTATTTCAGACAAAAAGAACAAAAAAAACGGCTCGTCTTCTTCACCCAAATCACAAATTTACACGTGTAATTCTCTCCAATTCCTCCTAGTCATAGAACTAGTCACTTTGTTGATTTTGTACCTAGTCATAAATGCATCCTCCCAGCTTATGTTAACCAATATGGCTTATATTTAAAGGGATATATTCTCTCCAATTCCTCCTTAAGCACTCTCATAAACTCACCATGATTTACAGGAAATCCAATCGGCTCAAAGGAGGCCAAAATTGGAGACAGATGTTAACCACTACGTTTCGACAGTGTTGCTGCAGCTGTGAGGTAATGGTAGACTAGACCCCCAAAAGTTTCCGGTTTATTGCACCAATCTCCAGGCTTTCCTAATACATTTCCCCTTATTTCTAATATTCTTTATTGATATTAAATAATTGCCTACAGGAGGAATGCCCTACTTTTCATTGGTCCCTCTGTCCCAATTCTATAATGGGTTGAAATTAGTCAGACCGTAAAATTTCCCAGAACAATTTCTCAGACAATTGTTTAAAGAAAAAAGTTCAAGAACCCCATATAAATGTAAAGAGTAGAAAAGAAGCGGCGCATACCTGTGTAATGTCAGTGATGTTTGGAGTCATTTTTGCCCAAACAGGAACAGTGGCTTTGGCATTGGCCCATCCACATACCTCTTCCAACAAAGCACAATCTTGCCCGACTGCAGCACCCATTTTCCTTTCAGGCATACCATGCGGACATGAAAAGTTGATTTCAATGGCATCCTAAGAAAATATTCAGATCTATTAGCTGATGAAAGCACTCTAAACATGATAGTTCATTGAAAGTACTACCTTGTCACGTATGATGTTCCCATTATTTTAGTTGTCAATTTGAATGAACTTTGAGCAAAGTTAATTTAGTTATCCCTATGAAATCTAAAAAATCCCCAAATTATTTTGGGACTAAGGCTTTGTTGTTGTTGTTATGAAATCTAAAAAATGTTGTTTTCATTAGGATAATTAAATTAATCTTACATTATTGCTCAAAGTTCATTGAAAATAACAACTAGAAAAGTGGGAAAATCATTCTGTGACGGAGGGAGTATGAACTTAAGCTACATTAAACTATAACAAAAAAACTAATTGATGAGAAGATTGTATGCTTACGATTCCTGTTTGCTCCACCCGGTCGATAAGCTCCTCCCAGGCAGCTTTATTATACTCCTCCATTATTGAGGCAATAAGTATCCTATCTGGATACTCTTCTTTAAGCTGTTTAAATTCTTTTAGCATCGTTTCCAAAGGCCGGTCACTGATAAGTTCAATATTTTGCCAACCAATAACTTGTCCTTTAGCAGAACCATTTGCTCCAACTCTTAGTCGAGCATATCGAGGGGTCACATTGATAACTTTTGCAGCATCCAGTGACACCTAAATAATGGAGTTAGAACCGAAGACTTAGTCTTGGAAAACATGAACAAGAACAACAAAATCATACACTTATCTAGTACATGGGACTTTCTCTGCTATATGGAGTATAATTTAGTGAGCAGACACTAATCAAACAATAAGAGACTTTCTGCTACTTGGTAGTTCTGTAGAATATGATCACAAATAGGTCCAAATCACTGACGTACTGTCATAATTTTCAAGATGTTTAAATAGAATCAATGCATAAATCTCCACTGTTTGATGTCATAGACCAGATTATGTATCAAATAACAATCGTTACAAGGGTTGCTTGTTAAATGGCTTGCTAATTCTTTGTTAGGATCATGCTGCCCGAGATGACTAATAGTATATAACATGACTCTGTTTTGCTTATCTACACTATTTGATGCTATTGACACGGTGAATTTAATAACGTAAATGCTTACCTATTGTAGTTATACCCTCTGACTATTGAAACCATTTAGTAGTTAAAATTGTGGTTTTATAACATGAGGCAGAGAGATGCAGTAAAGGCACTTTCAGTTTCTCCAGTTTTCAGCTATTTAGGCTGCATAACAGTTAAAAACAAATACATCTTCATGCTTTTTCTCTTTAAGATACATTTTGATCATTATATGCTTAAAAGTTAATACGTATTTTATGCGTAATATAGTGAATTCAACACTCAATTATAGCGTTGATTCTAATTGAAAATTGCCACGGGATCTTTCTTGGTAAATGATGAACTAACTTATAATATTTCATCGCAGCACCAACTCTCTACCAAAGCTGGTTCCTTTCATTAGCATTTGCTGGACAACTACCTCTACCTTACTGGTTTATAAACAAAATCAACTTAAACTTCACAAAACTGGTCCTCCTTGAAAATTCATAATCATCCATCTATACCTGAAATCTCGGATCAATAATAATATGTAGTACAATTAAAAATATCTTTGCTGCTAATCTAACTACCATAATGACACCAACTCGGCCACCCAGCCATCAAAACCCTCTTGAGATTCATGAGGGGTGATCCCTCTCCTAGACCACATTATACGAAGAAGGGTAGGGGCTGGGGATAATAAAAGAATCGTGTAATTTAGAAAAGAAAAAAATAAAAAAACCATTCCTCGCGATTGAATAGATCTATATTGCCTCCGTCCAGATAAATATTAATTTTTGACTTTTTATAATCAACTTGACCCTATTTCAAAGAGAATTGTTATTCACCCCCGCACAATTACTTAATACCCCCGCAATACAATTTCCAAAAAAATGCCATTAATTGAAATGACCTATTACCCTTCATTACAATGTTGTAAACCCGCAATTGGATTTCTTCAATATTACTTACCTATCTACTAAATACACCCGTAAAATTCATTAAATTTTCACCCCCACTAAACCCTAAAAACTTACCTTTCTTTATAGCCCATTCTACTCTATCGTCGGTAAAAAAAAAAAAAGCTCCCTCACTTCCTTTTACAAAATTCTCTATTCAAGTTTACTATATTGCATTAAAGATCAAGTATGGATGTAACAACACCTAATGATCAATGCGTAAATGTAAGTATTTTGAACACTACAATGGTTTTTGCTTTGTCTTCAAAAAAAATTAAAAAAAAAAAAAATTCATCGTGCCTACATTTCGGTTAGTAGTTGCCGAACATATTTGAATTGTTTGGTAACTATATCGAACGTTGGAATGATGTTCAACCAATATTGGCCGAACATTTGAACGATGTTCAGACAGTGTTGGCCGAACATTGAATAATGTTCAGACAGTATTGGCCGAACATTTTAAACCGTATTAAACATCGGTGGTTGAACATTTTGAAATTGTTCAACCCGATGTGGTCCCTTTTGAAATTGTCTCCCACATTTTTCGAACATTACGCATTTAAGGTAACTTTTCTTTTGATACATGAACAAATCAAGTTTCTAGGTGATAATGGGGTGGATGCTTTGTTATGTTGGTGTTATTCGAGATCGGTATACGGAATTCCTTATCCGCGTGAGCTTACGGATTATATCAGATTAGGGAATCACATCCCACTTAATGATGTTCATGCTTTTTGGCTTAAGTTAGACGCTTTGTCGATTACATGCCCGAATGGTGACTTTCAACATAACGTTTGTGATCGATATAAAGAGTGGAAGAATAATCTTGATACGAGATTTGAGGCCACTCTATTGTTGCAGAAGACATAAATTGTGAGGAGAATGACAGAGATTTGCAATCCAGAAACGACTATGGTTAGTAAACCCGTAGTGACAACAAACAATAAAGGTCGTCTCAAAGGGATAAAAGCTAAAATTGTCAAATCAACAAAACGTGATTCCAGCTACTTTGAGTATGTGGAGGCCATTCTCGATGGTTGCTCATAGGTCGAACAAATTGCATTAGAAGTTGATGTTAATCATAGCTCTCCGATGTTCACATCAAAGGCCAAGTTAGCGGTAATTATCTTCCTTATTTTTATTATTCAATTTAATCATTGTAATATCTCAACGTCTATTCATTTAAACTGATTATATATTGCCTTTTTCTAAATTTCTGTATAGTTTGTTCGTCGAAAAATGAGACTTGAGAAGTCATTGATTATCATTGATCAATTTCAGCATTACATGCGTTGTCATATTGAGAAAACGATAGACGTGATAGGTGATAGGCGATGGTCATTGCGGTTTTCGTTCTATCTTGGGGTTATTTAGACATGGATATAAATGGCCTATGGTTCAATCTCTATTATGGCAAGAGTTATATGCTAATGACGAATTATACGGTTTCATATTCATATAACATGGTCGTGTCGAGGAAGTGAAATAAATTCTCAATTGTTATGAGACTCCTGCACCAGAAGGTCGTTGGTTTGACGTGCCAGATATGGGTTACTTGATTGCATTTGCATTCAACGTTGCTTTTATATGTTTAAGCAACAACACATCATAAATATTTCTTCCAATGCAAACACCAATACCTAATAACTCAAAGGTTATTTGTATCGGGTACGTCAACGGAAATCGCTACATTCAGGTACCATCAACTCTCAATATTATGTTTCAGAATTGCTTGTATAGTTTTAAGTTTATTTGGATTCATTATTGGAGCGTTGATATCATATAGGTTCATTTGAAGTAAGGATGTCCATTACCACCTGTAGCCTACAAATGACATTCAAGTCGTTATTTTTATGAAGCAAGATGGCTACAACACTATAGCGGGAGAATTTCTAGAGAATTGATGTAATTTTGAATGTTATTGTACAGACAATATATTATTTTGGTACTATGTTGTTGGTAATATGATATTTAAATGTTAATTCTAGATTTATGTATTGAATTAATTTGATATTTTGGTTTATTTGTATTAATTGTTATTTGAACGTTTATGTTTGTGTGAACTAGATGCTCGTACTTATTTTCGTTCAACAGTGACCACCAGATTAAGTACTGTTTGGCCACATATATATGGCCGAACATGACTAACATGTTTGGTCAATGATGGTCGAACATGAACAAAATGTTCGGCAGGAATCGGCCGAACTTGTGCAACATGTTTGGCTGGTCAAACATGACTAACATATGGCCGAACATGATTAACATGTAAAAAACTTGCTTTGTCTGTGTTTGTACGTGTAAGTGGGTGGGTGTGGGGTATTTTGATAGTTTATGTGGGTGTTTATTGAGGGGTTTAAAAGGGTAGAATAGTAATAATGGTGGTGTAGTCTTAATTTTTATTGGTAAACTCAGTAATGCGAGGATATTAAGTAATTGTGCGGGGTTGAATAACAATTATCTATTTCAAATTCATAATCAGCATTCATTTCGTTAACTACCACAAAATAATACAAACACATACAAATACAATCACTAAACTACAGTAAATTTTAGGACAGATCAATTAGTGTCAAAATTCATATCAAATTGAACTTGAAAATTAGGTTGATACTGACAGTAAAGAGTTCAATATGTGATTAATATCATGCCAATATAAAAGAAATTAAATAAAGTGAAGAAGAAATAAGTACAGTTTTAGCAATGACAGCTCCCCATCCTTCATCAAACGCCTTCTTCATGACAGTATAATTAGTCCCGGGAGGACCCGACCCGATAACAAAAGGGTTAGGCAAATGCAACCCATTAACCTTAACACTCAGATCAGGCTCCGATTTCGTTTCCGACGAAGCAAACACCTTCATATTAAACGGTTTAACTTTACTCCGGCGACTAGTCGGAAAGGAACCCACCGCCGGTTTAGCTCCGGACACACGATTAAAAGCCATCGACGCCATCAATCACAAAGATTTCAACGGATTCCACCAAGATTTCGAAGTGGGTGTTGGAGATTGGAGTGGTTTGAGATGGGGAAGATGAAGACAGAAATGAATATTATGGAATCGGAGTTGATTGGGGATTAAATAATGGGGAAATTATTGGGATCGGACAAGAACTGGGATCTGGATGATTTGACGAATAATTTCACATGTAGTGTGTTATATATACAGGGATCTTAAATACAGGGATCTAATTTGTTTCCATCGTCGCTTGCCGTGCCGTAAGTCTAGAGATGTCACTACATCTCGGGTAGACTTACACGACATATCTCGGGTACATTTACACGAGATTTATGTCGTGTAAGTCTACCCGAGATACAAGAGGACATCTCAGATGGAACACGAGATATGCATCGAGAGGCTAATGTTTCACTTCAATGAAGGAAAAGCTAACAAGAGATCGAACTTGGAATAAAATTTGATTGTGAATGTGATAGGACATCTCCACAAAAACCATGGGAGGGATGAATATACCATTACACGTATAGTATCGCCAAATTGTTTACGAAATGAAAGTGTTTACGAAGCGAAAGCAATTAATTCAAACATTCATACAGAAGTGGATAAATAAAAAACCATAACACATATACTATCCCAAATGTAATCTTTGTCTTCTTGCATTTGTCCTCCTCATATAGTCATTTGTACTCGATGTCCTATCTTGGTATGGGAGGTGCGGTTGCCTTGCGCTTGGATCACATTGGGACCTCCGAGGAGCGGTGTTGGTGGAATGGGGTAATCATTGCCTAACATGTGAAGGCTGCAAAAGCATTACCGTTAAATACAAGGCCATCAAATATAACGACTATAAGTAGGACAACAAAATATAACTAATATAATATAGATGATAAAGTAAAGTATCATACCGCTATAAAATGGGTGGGGACTTGTCCCAAAGCCTGGCTGTGTCCGTCGGTGGTTGTACTCCCGCACGTACGGTCACCGGAAGGCATAAGTTGCCACCGCTAGATCCGTACGAAATAAACGCCACGTTATACCTCGTGGCAATGATGTGCCCAACCTGCGGGAGCGTCGTCAATAATAGTCGGGCGCCCGCGGTTCATAACAAGCAAGCTTACGTAACGGCTCCGATACTGGGGTATCCAAGATAGAACTCTCTCGCCAAAGCTCTTGGTGATCACGCGCCTCTGTGTAACATTACGAGCGAACTCGGCCCCACGACTCCTCATCTCAGTATATTTGTAATCTTTGCGGCTCTATAGCCACAATGACCATCTCCTTTGACGTTGGTGATGCCTCCAATATAAGGGATAATGAAAGGCGGAAAATACGCCAGTACGCGGAGTCGTATATACTAGTGTGATTGGGATGTCCATTTCCCTCTCCACGTCCACGACCGTGATCCGTCCTCGACCCGAGTCCTCGACCTCGACCTCGACCTCGACCCGTCCTCTCCCACGGCCAGGAAGGAGCTAGCGGTGGATGAGACGTAGGAGTACTAGCGGGGGTTGATGGTGTGGAGTTTGGTAGGTGATTTCCGTTTGCGCGTGGAATCCAAACTCCCTTGGGTTGATGCCGTGAATGCACATCTAGACACGAAACAGGGAAAAAATAAAAGAAGTGTGAGAAGCGATGTCAAATGTACAACAAACACCCAAAGATTTGAGGCATAATTTGCATGAAAATACATACCCTTTTCTAGTCGAGGGCGGTGTAGCGGGGACTCCATAAAAGTTGTTTGTATGCTCCCGGTCGACGGTTCTCTTGAACTTAGGGTCGGGGTTGATTCGCCTTTGAAGTATGATCGCTCGGAAGCAACCATCGCGTGGTGATTAAGCCCTTCTTCCATCTGCCATAATAACCTTCTCCTTACCGGTTCGGTCTTTGTCTCGACTCTAGCCAACACATCTCTCGCGCCGATATCTATGAGGGATCCTCGGATGAACGGGTGTCCACTTCAATGTCCAACTTCTTCCCGAGAACTTCATCCAATCATGGAAAGCTCAATCCGTCCCCACGCTCCTCTATATGTGAAATCTCGTAGGAACAGGGAAGTCCGTGTGTCGCGATGTAACACCCTTGATCGGCCTCGTTGATGACATAACCGGAGTACGACCATACTTGAGTGTACGAGATTCGAGACCGCTCCTTTCGATAAGATCCGAACCATGTGCGACACTCTAGTCGATAGGTTGCGAAGCAGATTAAGTTTATCCAAATCAAGTGGAGTTACGGTCTTCGCTCTATTCATAAGCTGCTTGATATTTGTTAGCTGGATATGAAAGATTCTACGAGTCGTCTTGAAGATCGTGTCATAAGTAGAAGAAGCACTCTCCAATGCCTTCTTGACTGTTATGCTCACCCTCACTTTGTTTGTTGTATGGGTCCCAAAGTGTTTCAACACATCCGTGTGCGTGGACGAGAATATTCCGAGCGTACGGAGTAATCCAGGTATCGGCGAGGTAATCCAATAATTTAGGGTAAGATTTGTAATCGACAAGAAAATTCTTCAACGTTCATCCCATTCGTCGGAGGTAGAGGTGAGATTGCTTTATTGAACCTCCTCATGAACGACTCTGCAAAGTCAATGCTACCGGTTTCTTTCGACCCCGCTCTCTAACATTCGTCTCTATATGCCTCAGGCGCAAGATGTGTGCGGTGTGGGGAAAAACTAAACGGATAGCACCGGTGAAACCCGACTCCCGATCTGTGACAAAAGCGCAGGCAGCGAGGAGGTGTAAACGGGCGAGCAAACATTCCAATACCCATTTATAATCACCCGTACTACGATGCACGAGGAACACGAGACGCGATTGTGAAATTATGGCGGTAGAAGTAAACCCCTTGTCTGCAAGAAGTACAATCCGTAGCGGTTGGTGTTGAAGGTGCGGTCACCCTCGATAACATACGGAAAACGGTTAAGAATCTTCAATCTTTGTAGGGTGAGCGAAGAATATATCTCCGATCGTGCCACTCTCGGGAGTCGATCCTCATGAAGTATGTATACCCGTCATCGGCGAGCAATTTTAGGAAATGTTGAAGCGCGGTCCTCCCTGTCTTTCTCCTTCTCTATACTTTGTGGCTGCGTTGCGAACGTGCGTCGAGTGCGACGTTCGTCTCATCTTGCATCTTTAACATTCCTACTATGTTATTCGGACGCAACGAACATTCGCTCGCGGTACAAGCCGCCGCGTATTCAGGTGTCAATTTCCCGGACAGAAACCCTTAGGATACTTAGGAAATTCATGATTATGCACCCCATTCTTCACAACATAACCCCATAACCCATCACCACCCCTTTCTTTGGCATATAGTCTAAAAGTGCAATCCACTTTTCTTCGTACTTGTCTTCCTTTTGTTCATTGATCTTAGGCCACTGTGTTGTCCACCTGAAAATGACAAATTATGTTTGCGTACGCAAGAACATTTCCACGTCTATTCTTCGAGTCCTTTATAACAAGGTATATATTACGGCGCCTCGCGATGGCTTGTACGTAGGCGAAGCTCGGCCCGAGTTTGAAATGTTTGTGATGTAGTTAATTCATCAACGATGTCAGGGTAGGAACCTGCAAAATACAAATACGGTAGTATCGGTCGGTTTCCGGGATCCGGCATGTATCTCGGGTATATCCGCTCGAGACACATCTCGAGTAATATTACACGAGACACATCTCGAGTAAACTTCGCTCGAGATGCATCTCGAGTGTATTTACCGAGATGTCCCCTGTGCTGATTTAAAAAAAAACAAGATGGGATTTTTAAAACAAGATGGGATTTTTATTTTTATTTTGATCACAATACACAAAAAAAAATTAACAACTTACTTCATCGAAGCTAGGATCATTGACACTTGGAGAATGTTGATGTGGAGGAATATTTTGTAAGATTTCTTCTTCTTCATCAATGAGAAAATCTATCGTATCAAGGTCGAACACAATCATAAGAATTTTGTGTAGAAGTTTGTGAGGCATAATCATTGAAACTTGGAGAACTTTGGGGAGAAGTATGTGAGGAATCCATGTTATTATTTGAGGAATCCATGTTATGAACTTACAAAATTGAATTTTTGAATGAGAATGGCGTTGGTGTGTTTTACGGATTTATGTTCGGAATTTTAAACGTCAAATTCCTTTCAACGCAACGATTTATGGAAATTTAGACGCGTCTCGTGCGGAGTCTACACGAGATGTTCAAATATCATCTCGTGTAGTTATACACGAGATTTCATATAGATATCTCGTGTTAATATACACGAGATGTCATATTTTCCATAAACCCTGGTTTTTATTTTTTTTTAAATTTTTTCTAAGATCTAGATGACATTTTAAGACTTTTTCATGCTTATGACATTGGTCAAAATATTAAAGGAAGTGGAGTTACAAAAATGTCCCATTTTTTTAGGGTTTTAAGGAATATGTCCCGAGCATGCGAAAGTGGTACACGTATAGGTTTTTATTTTTTTAAATTTTTCTAAGATCTAGATGACATTTTAAGACTTTTTCATGCTTATGACATTGGTCAAAATATTAAAGGAAGTGGAGTTACAAAAATGTCCCATTTTTTAGGGTTTTAAGGAATATGTCCGAGCATGCTGAAAGTGGTACACGTATAGGTTTTTTATTTTTTTTAAATTTTTTCTAAGATCTAGATGACATTTTAAGACTTTTTCATGCTTATGACATTGGTCAAAATATTAAAGGAAGTGGAGTTACAAAAATGTCCCATTTTTTAGGGTTTTAAGGAATATGTCCGAGCATGCGAAAGTGGTACACGTATAGGTTTTTTATTTTTTTTAAATTTTTTCTAAGATCTAGATGACATTTTAAGACTTTTTCATGCTTATGACATTGGTCAAAATATTAAAGGAAGTGGAGTTACAAAAATGTCCCATTTTTTAGGGTTTTAAGGAATATGTCCAGAGCATGCGAAAGTGGTACACGTATAGGTTTTTTATTTTTTAAATTTTTTCTAAGATCTAGATGACATTTTAAGACTTTTTCATGCTTATGACATTGGTCAAAATATTAAAGGAAGTGGAGTTACAAAAATGTCCCATTTTTTAGGGTTTTAAGGAATATGTCCCGAGCATGCGAAAGTGGTACACGTATAGGTTTTTTATTTTTTTAAATTTTTTCTAAGATCTAGATGACATTTTAAGACTTTTTCATGCTTATGACATTGGTCAAAATATTAAAGGAAGTGGAGTTACAACACAACATCAACAACAAAACTAAAACAATCTAAAAGGTGTCAGCTACAAGTTCAAACTGAAGCAAACAAATAAATCCTAAGTGGGACCTCCTAACATCTCGTAGATCTCTCTAAGAGTAGCTGCTGCCGTCCTCTGGGAACCTCTCATCCGTCGGCAATGGCGTAGCCTAGCTCGTGCCTGCTGCAACCGTAGGGCTGCGGTGGAGCATCGGCTTGGGGAGGTGGGGGAGGTGGAATGTCACGGGGGATCGTGTATCGGATTAGCTATCAGAATATGACTCCTCGCACGAAACCAAGCCATATAATCCGGAGTCACGTGAGGAACAGGCGCGGGATGATCTCCTGTAAATAGTGGCCCCCAGCGGGTATCGGCCATTTTGAACTCGCCATGCAGGCTCGGCCCAATACGCCCAAGTCGATCTATGTCACCACCGTAATGCTTGATACCCCTTCGACCCTTTGCCCAAAACGCATATCTCGCTCGCTATGGGGGCGATGCAGGGATCCTCTGCAGTACCCGACACTGCTGGTCACACGATCGGCCGTATACGCCTCGGTGATGTCACGAAGCGTATAACGCCTGTAGTATGAAACGGGCGGTATCGTGTCCAGACCCGGTCCCGTAAGGAGTCCAAATAACTTTGTGAGTAGACATTGTTAGGCAAAGTCAACATAATATCGGAAGGAAGGACACAAAAACGTATAACGGTTTTAATATGAATAACTTCACCGTCGGCCCCGTCACATCGAGAATGCGGCGATCTTTGTGATGATCGAACGACCTCCCGGTAGGAATCATCACGAGACCATCTACGGGCTCTCGAGGCGCCCTCTTTGCCCTTCTTGGGTCGATAACTTCATGAAAACCGGGAAAGTACTCGTATATCCGGGCACGATATGTATGTAAAAAGTATTAAAAACTACTCAAATGCAACATTTAATAACGAGAGGTGGGGGAGTAGACGGTAAAAAGAAAGTGAATGGAGTAAGATGTACCTCTAGGAGAGCCGCCTGACCGCCCGTACGCTTGCATCCGGATCTGGACGCCTTCCCAACTCTCGGTACATATATGCCAAAGTGGTGATCCCCGGGAGAGAGTGGGGAGGCTGTCTAGATCCATGTACGAGGAAGGTAAGGCTGCGGGCACCTTATCCGCTCTTGTCCACGAACATCGTGCGGCCCAATAGGTGCGGGATATGCGCGGACGCACGGCTGGGCATCTGTCATGCCCCCTCTACGCCGAGTAAATAGGCGCTCGACCTCCTCGGTAGGTACCCAGTGCCGATCAAGCTGGAGGTGGCTACGGATGCCGGATAGGTCGAGCGGCTGGGTGGGATACCGAACGGTCGGCTACACCGGTGATACTGTAAAATGAAAATGAACATAAACATTTCGGTCTGAGAGATGAATTTATAAAAATAAACAGTAATGCGACATGAATGTAGACAGTTCATATAGGCTTGATACAATAACAATTTTTAGAATTTTATTTGGATAATTATTTTTTGTTTAAATTACTCGGTCAAAGTGAACTCAAGTTGACCAAAATCCTAAGTCGTGCGGGACGGAGTGTAGTATATAACAACAACATACCTAGGATATGAAAGACGTCATGCGGCGTGATCGTCATCTCCCCCAGGCATATGGAACGAGTTAGTCTCGGGAGACCACCGTTCCAAAAATGCCAAATAGCGGCGCATGGTTCGGCCTACGAATGACCGCACCGTGCGGTGCTGGAGGCCCGACGCATCCACGAGGGCCGGCCCGGGCTCTATCGGCGGCGGATGCGCATCACGGTCGAACTGTTGATTCGAAACAAAAAATATAATCAATTCTCGAGAAAAGCGGCATGGGATAAGTAAAGGAATATTTACGGTGTGTGTGTGGTATAAATGACTTCAAGATTTTAAACATATCACATTAATTAGTAGCTTACCTATCCGGATGCGTCGGTCTCGTGCGGAAAGTCACTAATGACTCACTAATGGAGTCACTCCAAATCTGTCCAGGCTCGGTGATCACCGAACCCGTATAGCAAGGAAACATCCTGCGGGCCGCACCGGGGTCCCTCTCAAGTTGCCATGATGGTCGCCCTCCACACCCTGCCTCCTCCCCCCCGTCCCGCCCGATAGCAACTCCGACCCCGCCTCCTCCCGTGTCTCGGTGGTCTAGGAGGCTCTACTATATCCTCCTCCTCCTCCCTGCTCCTCCTCCACCTCCTCCTCACCTCCACCTCCACCATCATCATCATCTCCATCTCCACCTCCACCTCCACCTCCACCTCCACCTCCACCACCGAGAACTATCACTCTCCTCCTCCCCATCGAACTATCCTCCTCCTCCTCCCCATCGAACTATCCTCCTCCTCCTCCCACTATCCCTATCGACCGCCGCCTCCTCCTCCTGCTCATCATCAGTGTGGCTCCCTCGTGCCGGGCCTTCCTCAGGTTTTCTTCTCTCTCCAAACGCTTATCGGCCTTCCTCTTTCTAAATTTGAAACGGTCGTAGGTTCACGTGCCTACAAAAACACAAATAAGAGAGAGACAATACATTAGAGACATCTCGTGTGAAACTACTCGAGATGCATCTCGAGTGGGTTTATACGAGACATCTCGTATAAACCCACTCGAGATGCATCTCGAGTGGTTTCACTCGAGATGTCCCATTAAAACCCGGTTCATTGCATCTCGTGTGACACCGCTCGAGATGCATCTCGAGTGGTTTCACTCGAGATGTCTCGTAAAAACCCGAGTTCATTGCATCTCGTGTGACCACTCGAGATGCATCTCGAGTGGTATATACGAGACATCTCGTATAAACCCGCTCGAGATGCATCTCGAGTGGTTTCACTCGAGATGTCCCATTAAAACCCGGTCTGATGCTACCCGAGTTTATGCCAAAACTTGGAATCAATTTTAAACCATCTAACACAAATTAAAATTGACAATTTTAGTAATGTACAATTAGGTCAAAATTAGGTTTAAGTTATTACCTTCTTTACGGGAACGGTGCGAGATGATGCTCCGGCGGCGGCGATGGAAGTGGTGGTAGAGGCGGCGGCAGCACCGGCGGCGACCTTGGGAATTTTTACTCTGGCCATGCTCGTCTTCTTCGTCTTCGTCTTCGTCGTTTATCGCAGTCGCCAAATTGAATTTGAAATGAAGGAGTGAAAACGAGGGGAGTGAAATCAATTGGTATATAAAAGGGCAAATGAGTAATTTCCCTTAATCCCTGTATTTAACACTCCCTGTATTTAGAATTTGCCGTGTTATTCTAATGATAATCTATAGAGTAGAGATGATGACGTGAAGAGTGGAAATGGATAGAACAGAGAGAGTTGAGAAGGTCAGTTACGACATGGAAATGGTATCGTTTTGATCAAAATGGTCACGGCACGTGAGCCTACTTACTGGACAATCAAATCATGTTAGCGTTGTTCACACGTTAAAATTATTGAGCACTTCCCTCCGTCCCACTTAAATTTAAAACAAATAAAATTAAAATGAAGTGAATATGAAATAATTAGTGAATTAGTGAATACTCTCTCTGTCCCATATTAATTAATTAATGTGGATCAAAATTTTTGACACATAAATTAAGAAAAAATAAGAGAGATAAATAGTTGAAGAAAGTGTTTGTGAGTATGAAAAATTAAATAGGAGAGAGAATGAGTGTGAGGAATAATAAGTTGATTGGTGTTATGAGTGTAAAAATAAAGTAGAAGAGAAAATGAGTGGATGAAATAGTAAAAATTATTTGCCATTTTTTAACAGTTCACACTAATCTGAAACGAAACAAAAGAAAAATAAATTCACACTAATCTCAAACTGAGGAAGTACTTGTTTTGTCCCACTGAAGCTTTAAATGGACAACCTTTAAAAAAAATTGAAGATCTGTGTGGGATTGAGGGAGTATATTCGTAACAATCTTTCATTTCATAGTATTCCCCTCGTCTTATTACGAAACGAGTTTTTAACAAAAATAAAGAAAAATATAAGGTGGAGTAAGTGTTGTAAATATGAAAAGTGAGATAGAAAATGGAAAGTGAGGTAGGATATAGTAAGGGCTTGTTTGGTAACCCAATTAAGCTCTTAATTTGAAACACTTTAAGAGATTAAAAAGTTAAGTATGTTTGGTAAGGTAAATTGCAATCACTTAATTAATTAAGATTGTCTTAAAAAAAGCTATTAATTTTAAGTTGAAAATGAGTAGCTTAAGCAATTAAGGGGAGAAAGAAAGAGTTAAAAATGGAATGAGATCAAATCCAATCATCAACTATTTTATTCATATATATTAAATGATACTTTCTTTTGTTGAAATATTTTTACTTTTCATATAAATTATATTTGATCTAGTATTAAAATGTAATTTTATTTATATTAAACTATTGATATTAATAATATTTTAATAGAGTATCATAATTAATTTTTTTTTCATTTTTTGTCAAAGTTTAGATAAATTTATCAAAATATATAACAAGACAAATTTTATTATTGGTCAAAGAAAGTACTAATAAAAACATTTAAATATTATAAAATATTATCTAATTATAATAATATTGACGTATATGTTGAAGACTTTATTTTATTATACACTCATTAAGTGGTTTGCTATTACCAAACAAACTAACTCTTAATATTCAGTAACTTAATAATTTCAGCTCTATATTTTTCAGCTCTACATTTTCAGAGATTAATTTTCAGTTTTACCAAACAGGCCCTAAGTGAATATATGACTTTAGTATAACAAGTTAATTACATAAATAAATAAGTATTAAAAAAAATTTTTTTTGCTTGTGCCTTTTGTAATAGGACATAAAAATGATGCTTTTATGCTTTTATGCTTGACTAGTGGTAAGGCCCCATAAACTATTGAAGGCTGAGGTGCTAGATCTAACAGGATTTATGTTAAAAGGAGAAGCCTTGGTTGGTGTTTTCAGGAGGTGAGAGAAAACCAACATTTTGCGAAGGAGTTCCCGTCATTTTTGAAAGTGAGAATGAAAGACTTGTTTTGAATATGAGTGTTTAGGAAAGTGTTTAGAAAGACACAAGATTATACGTGAAAACAAAAGTGTTTCCCGACAATGTAACCATTGATGACGCCAAAAAATTTGGGGTCTCACTAACAAAGGAATAACTGGCTTTGTATGAACTTGTACATAGATCACAACACAAAAAATTAGCACTGTTAGAGATCAAACTGGGTTTGATTTCGACTCATGCCTTTGGGTGTGAGGAAATATGAACTTAGAAAATATGAATCAAGAATAATATGACTTGAAATGTATTAGTGTGTTTATATGCTAGGGTTTAGATAATTTGACTTATCTTGCCCTGTAGGACAAGGGGGAGTATTTATATTGGAGAGAAAGAGATCTGTTAGGTAAGATCTCAGCCGTTGAGCACGTTTGTCTTGAACTAGAACACGTGTTAAGCTCTGAAAGTACAATAAAGGGCACTTCACTATAGAGGATGTCGTTGATTGGACGAGGGACAGAGGGGCAGACGATAGTTGTTGTGGCGCCTTAATGCGCGTGATGGACGCCTTAGCCTCCATTTAATTCGACAGGGATATGTCTGCCAGCTGGTGTAAGAATTCGTAGGGAATCGTGATCCACAAGTTTAATAGAAATCGGGAGTCTGAATGAAACCACGGTCAACGCGGACCGAGGGTGACTCAATATAAAAGTGTCACATCATTTAGTTCGGTTTATAGCATAGAGTTCTTGGGACATTTATTTTAAAATGGAGGAGTGCTCAATAATCTATCTTACGGTGTAGAATAACAACGATCCAAGTTTTTGGTTATACTGGATTTTTTTTGATGTTATAGAAATGCAAGGCAAATATAAGACCTCAAACGTTATGAGGATTGACTAAATCGTAGTTTGGAACTTTAAAACCTTGTGTAGAAATTGAATGATAAGTTCAACGATGTGTAATGATAAGCAATTAGCCAATAATTTTATAATTTTGAACTCGTAAACTTGGACCTATAATAATAGCTAAAAGTTTGGTTTTTTTTTTTTTTTTAGAAAAAAAAAGAACCCAACGCACACCATGTAGCAGACTCAACGCCTCACCTTCTTCCGCTCGTAATAACCCATAAATTGTTGCGAGCCTCGCTTACACAAAAGCACCATTCACATCCCAAAGGATACACCCCAATAATGTTAACTGACACACGATGTTACAATCATCTTATCATTTGTTCTATCTTTTCCTTGTTCGACTTCCCGACAAGGTATGTAACAAATTTCGGGTATCAAATTTGATTTATTTTACGATGCTTCGAGAGATAACCGTCATTCAATCACCTTTAAGGCACTTAGGGACTGTTTGGTTTGAGGTATTAATCCTGAATAGGATTAGCAATCCCGCCATCAGTCGTTTGGTAAGCTATTTAGTCGTTAAGATTAATTATCCGCTAGTTCCGTATAAGGCCCTAATACCCGTATTATTTATCCCTAATTTGGGATGGTATTATTAATCCCCTCACAAAAAACAGCCGGATTATATTTTTATCCCAAAAATACCCGCAAAGCTACATAAAACCTAGCTCGTTAAAGGTTTTCATCCGCCTTTCATGGAGAAATTAACTCACTGAATAATATTCCTCCTTTTTGCAATCAACTTCAATTGGTGATTTAGGGATTTGGCAAAATCAGATTCTCAATTTGATTTTTGAAGCTTTGATTCATGAATATATTTAATGATAGAAGGGATCCATAGATTCGAAGCCCGTACACAGAATATTTTTAGCTTGCTTGGAGTTTGATTTGTTCAGTCAAATAGCTTGCTTCTCTCTCTCTCTCTCTCTCTCTCTCTCTCTCTCTCTCTCTCTCTCTCTCTCTCTCTCTCTCTCTCTCTCTCATCTATGGTGTGTGCTTGTATAGAAAACAAGAAGGTAAAAGCTCCACCCAAATTCATTCCGATTGGTATTAAAGTTAAAATTTCGCTCAACAATTTGAAGGAATGAAATACTTTATCTAATGACACAGGTGTTAGGGGTAACGTTGGAAAAAATTGTAATCCTTTGTGAGAATATTTTTCCAACCAAACATCTTCTCTTTTTTAAAATTAGGATTATTAGTACCATTCTTATTTATGAGGGGATTATTAATCTCATCACTAATAATACTGCTTATTTTTATTCAACTACCAAACGAGCCCTTAATGGATTGCACAATAATTTTAACTGACACGATGTTGCATTTGTTTGTTTAACTAATAAACTAACAACGTTTAAAAAATAAAAATAAAACTACTAATAAACTAACATTTGTAAAGCCCAACGCAACTTATTTTTTGCAATGTTGTAAAATCAAATTTTAGTACTTTCTCCTTATTTTGTTTGGCTACATTTACTTTCAATGATAATTTTGACCAAACATTATTGTTAATATAGTCATCCTACTGAAATTCTAAAAATTGTTATTGATAAATCACTTAATACAATTTTTTTTTAGAATTTAATTATACTCCCTCCGTCCCCGGTCAAAAGGCAAAGTTTGTGTCTCGCACGCAAAATAAGAAATGTGATGTAGGAAAGAGAAAAAGTTTAAATGTTGTGTGTATGAAAAATTAAATAGGAGAGATAATGAGTGGGAGGTGATGTAAGAAAGAGAATGTTGTGAGTGTAAAAGTAAAGTAGGAGAGAGAATGAGTGGAGAGAATAGTGATTTAAGGTTTTCTTTTTGGAAAAGTGCCTTTTTAAATGGGACACCCAAAAAAGAAATTTGTGGCTTTTAGACTGAGACTGAGACGGAGGGAATAATGATTAGATTTACATTAATATTAATATTTGATAAAAGCTCCTCCTTTCAAAAAAACTACACAAAATGATCTATACATCCCAATGAAAGTCCAAGTAGATAGCCCCATTAATATATACTCCCTCCGTCCCGGCCGAAAAGCCACAAATTTTCATTTTGGGCGTCCCATTTAAAAAGACACTTTCCCAAAAAGGAAACTTTTTATTACTATTCCACCCACTCATTCTCTCCTACTTTACTTTTACACTCACAACATTCTCTTTCTTACATCACCTCCCACTCATTCTCTCTCCTATTTAATTTTTCATACTCACAACATTTAAATTTTTTCTCTTTTCTACATTACTTTCCTTAATTTGCGTGCGCTTTTGTGGCTTTTCGCCTGGGACGGAGGGGGACGGAGGGAGTATATATATATATATATATATACTCCCTCCGTCCCACCTCACTTGACACTTATTTTCATTTTGGAACGTCCCAACTCACTTGACACTTCTCAAAATAACCTACTTTTTATAATTTTATATTCACTCTATCCCACCACTCATTCTCTCTCTTCATTTTTCACCACTCAATTTATTCAACCAACACTACTATTTACCCCACTCATTCTCTCTCTTCATTTTCTACAACACATTTTTTTTATTTTATTCTTTTTTCTTAGTTCCCGTGTCCACCTCAAAGGTGTCAAGTGAGGTGGGACGGAGGGAGTATAAAATAAAAAACAGAAGCCCCTTTACTGATTAGCAGTTTCTATTACTGTTCATATTTATAAAGTTCAAATTAATTTGAAGCCCAATTAAAATCCAATGCATAATATGCCTATTTCTTTCTCCTTAAAAGCCCAACTCATACTGTACAAAAATTAAAATAAAAGCCCAACTTATATAATTAGAGAGTTACTATTTAAACCCCAAATACCTATTAGTATACCCCAAATGAAAAAATTGCAAAAATGCCATTGGGGTTAATTACTTCTTTACCCCTATTTTCATCTTCCCCTACTCCTCCATTAACTTTCACCCAACTACCATCCTCCTCTCTTCCATTAACTCTTTTACCGCTCCACCATTTATCACCCCCACACACAACTACCATTCACCACTCCACCTTTCACCACTCCACCATTTACCATTCTCCTCTTCACCCAACTACCATCCTCCTCTTCCAATCAAAAGTTCATGAATGAAATGGCAATCCAAGCAAATAATAATGTAATCTTCTTTACCCTATCTCTTTATTTTACATTTTAATGCATTTAGTTTTAAAAAAAAAAAATGATTTTTGACGGGGTCGGCTCTGAGTGGCCGATTCTGGGCTTATAGTCGGTCATCTCTGGCCGACTCTGGGTAAGAATACACCCACACCCGGCCGACTATATTCAATATTTTCCGCCATATCCGGCCGACTTTAAGAACAAATTTCCACCACTGTTGGCCGACTTTTAAAAATTTTTCCGCCACACCCGGCCGACTTTGTAGGAAAAAATAAGTCATCAATGGCCGACCCCAAATTTTTTCCACAAAACTTCCCTAATTGTTTCATTTATTTAATTTCAGTGTTCATTAGATGATGACAACTATGAATCTATTGATTTTGAGGCTATTTTAAGAGATTACACCGAAGAGTTCTCGGTGCCTACATATTTTTTCAATCGGGAAACGTGTTTCGATTGGGTTCGTAAAAAGGGAGAAGAGTGTGGATTTGTTATGATTATAGGCCGGTCAGATAATCCTGGAAGCCGTAGATCGTACCCTCGAATGACGCTCGTATGCGAACGTTGGGGGACATACAAAGAGAAGCCAATCTCGCTATCGTCTCAAGAATCGATTGAAAATGAATTGAAAGGCAGAAAGAAAGAAAAACGAAAAAGTGGAACAAAGAAATGTGATTGTAAGTTTCAGTTGAATGCTAGACAAGTGAATGAAGATGGTCAATGGAAATTGAAAGTGATATGCGGCGTTCACAATCATCCAATTTATGACTCTATGCTTGGTCATTCGTATGCGGGAAGATTACAAAAAGATGAGGAGGATTATGTGATAGCAATGTCTAATGCAAATAGCCGACCGAAGGATATATTATGTGGCTTAAGAGCGCAATTTCCGGAAAACAAATCCACAGCATGCTGAAATATCTATAATGCGCGCTTGAAGAATAAATCAATTGAGCAGGCAGGTCGTACGCAAATGCAACAACTCATGTTTAGATTGAATGGTCATCGTTACCACTTTGAATATCGGCAATGCAAGCAGACTGGCCAAGTTAATCAGTTATTCTTCGCTCATCCGGATAGCATTAAATTGCTTAAAGCCTTTCCAAACATTTTATTTATGGATTGCACTTATAAGACAAAAAGGTATAAGTTACCTTTGCTTGAGATTGTGGGGGTGACATCAACGAATATGACTTTCTTAGTTCTTTGCCGTGTATTTAGAGGCCGAGAAAGAAGCAAACTACACGTGGGCATGCGAAGTATTGAAGTCTATGATGGACGAATCATGTATTCCTAATGTTATTGTGACCGATTGTGAGAAGGCTTTGATGAATTCAATTCGTCGGACGTTTTCAACTACAACTCATTTGCTTTGTCGATGGCATATTAGCAAAAATATTGTGACAAAATGTAAGAAAATGTTTGATAGGCAAGAGGAGTGGGAGTCGTTCATTCAGAGTTGGCATGCATTGGTTAAAGCTGATACGTAGACAAGAGTTCAACGCTTGGCATCAAGCTATGCGCGATTACTAAAAGATTTCAAGCATTACCCTGACGCGGTTGAGTATGTCATGAAACAATGGATTGTGCCATATAAAGAAAGATTTGTCTCATGCTGGACAAATAGAGTTTTACACTTTGAAAACTTGACAACAAATAGGTACGTGAATCAAACTTTATTTTTGTTATATATATGAGTCTTTTGTTTTCTATATATTCATGCTAATAGGGTGGAGAATCAAACTTTATTTTTGCTATATATAAGAGTCTTATGTTTTGTATATATTCATGCTAATAGGATGGAGAGTCAACATGCCTTGTTGAAGAAACAACTTCAATCGAGTCAGGGAGCGTTTGAGACTTGTTGGAAACAAATTCATACACTTATTGAGTCATCTCATGTTGCAATTATTGTCTCATTCGAAAAAAGCAAGACGGTGGTACAACATAGATTCAAACAACCGTTATGGAGCGAGATTAGGGGCCGTGTGTCTATAAGTGCATTGAATTTGATTTACAACTCGTTGAATGATCTATTTGATCGTGACCGAGACCCATCAGTGTGTGATTGTACTGTGAGATCGACATGCGGACTTCCTTGTCCACACGAGCTTACCGAGTATGTGAAATTCATGTCACCCATTCCCCTAAATAAAATTCATGCATTTTGGCGTAAGCTAGACACCCTACCGATAGTAAGCTATGAGGATAACATTGATGAAGAGATTCTGTTAAATAGTTTATATCAATTCTATAGACTTTTATTTAAATTTCCGTATTTCATAAATATCTTTAATTTCATGGAATAATTAAATAATTATACAAATCTTTAATAAAAACATAAAATAAAAATGATATATTATTTTTCATGTATGACTACATAAAAAAAAATCAAAATTACAAGGGTCGGCCACTAGTGGACGATTCTGGGAAAATAGTCATCCATAGGTGACCGATTTAATTGGAAACTCGTCGGCCAACAGGGGCCGACTTTACACTTTCTGTGGCAAGCAGTGGTGGCCGACCCCTGCACAAAGAGTTCCCTTTACATTTTTTTTGAAATTTTCTGGAATACAGTTTAAAATGGAACAATATCTTGAAACCAAAAAAAAAAAATACCATTTTTTGCAAGGTCGGTCGATGGCGGCCGACTATTTTCCCTTAAAACGCCGTAATCGTCGACTATTTTCCCGAACGGCCATAACCGGCGATCGTTTTCCCGCATCGGCCATTAGTTGCCGACCCCTTTAATTTTTCTTTTTTTTTTTTTTTTTTTTTTTTTTTTGCGCATAGATTGGCTAATAGGTCTATCTTTCTGGGGGATGGAGGGAATAAGATACTACATTAGCACATAAAAGAACCACATATAAAAGCAAAACAACAAGGAATTAAGAACTAAGTTCTAATATAACAGGTTTCAATGTCTTAACACCAAATAGACAACATATTGAATCGAATCATCAATTCTTCCAAGTTTTAAACAAAGCAAAATTTGCACATCAAACAAGTGCATCCAAAACATTTGTTCAAACATGAGTAACAAAAAAAATTACCATTTAATCCCTTCCACCACCACGAGAAGTCGATGGTAATTACATTCCGTTGCTTCAAGTGCTCTAAATATGACATTCGCGAACTCTTGTGCGATCACGGACTCATCTCCACTTCTCCATCTCCTCGCAATTGGCGGCATGCACTCACGAACATTCTTTAACATATTCCAAGGATTTGCACGACCAACCTCATTGGTCCTCTTAATCGCTTGAGATCTTTGAGATTCGGGGATAAGAATCGGATGAGAAACATTATAGTACCACGGTAAGTAATTGTTGACGGTGTCTTGTGGTACTCGTATCTCCTCAATATCATCTAGATCAAGCAAGGCATTCTTCCAACGAATGAATAATTGTGCATTCGCGAACCATCCCGCGTAAGTTTTGGTATCTCCTCGAGGCAATCCATGGAATAGTGGCATGGATGGTATTATTTGGACGTATCCACACTGTCTCAAGACCCGATCCGGGAGATGTGGTTCAATTACATTTGCAGCAACAATCGATCCTATATAAAGATAAACTTTGGGAAAAGGGTATCGTTCTCGATTACCTCATACGGCCTCCAAACCACCTACAATTACAAACATGATATAAATCATTAATGTGCTTTTCACGAGAGTTTAAGTAAACATTATAGATATTTCAATATATATATATATATATATATATATATATATATATATATATATATATATATATATATATATATATATATATATATATATATATATATATATATATATATATATATATATATATATATATATATATATACTTACATCCGTACTCGTTAGTACGTCCATATGTTGCCTTTTCATCTCCACGGATGCATACGCTCCGAGATTGACCCCGCGGGTCCCACCTTCTTGTGAGTGGTGAAGTACGAAGATAGGTCTTTGCTCAAATCACATCTAAAATCCGGAAATCTCTCATACACCCATGACCGCGGTAAAGTCAAGTATCCAGATATCCGATTGCAATTATACCTCGAAGCTTTTCCAAGTTGCTTGGGTAAAGGTATGCTAAAGCTCAGGCACCCAAGCATATTTTCCTATCATTTCCTCATCTCTAAAAATTCAAATATCTCACATTCACACAAGTCCCGGTCTTATCAGCAAAGATTGTGTACCCCAACACGTAAAAAAGATAGGCTTTTGCAGCCGAGGCAGCTTTTCGTGGGTCAGGCGAAGACATTTCCGGAGAGA
Organism: Adenophora triphylla var. japonica; assembly: GCA_022495995.1. NCBI lineage: Eukaryota > Viridiplantae > Streptophyta > Magnoliopsida > Asterales > Campanulaceae > Adenophora > Adenophora triphylla. The sequence goes on from JAFEMH010002698.1 coordinate 283,813, forward strand.
ACTTTTTTCAGCCAATCAAGACTTACCTTTCCACTACCTCTCTTGAGTAAGCCTTCGCTAGCCTGTTTTTTATTCACCCCTAAAACCTGATGAATTATAACAACTGGCCCCACCTTAGAGTAAGAAGGATTCTCCAATAGTGGTTGCCCAAGAAGGGAGCCCCGTCAAGCAAAAGACATCTTCAAGGGTGATCGTCATTTCCCCAAATGGCAAATGGAAACTATTACTTTCCAAGTGCCATCGATCCGAGAATGCACGAATCAACGTCTTGTCCAAATGATCATGGACTCCATTTACTACTAAAAGAAGATTTGAATTACCTAGAATTTCATGCTTAGAGTGCGATCATATTCTCAAAATCCAACTCCCATTGCTTCAACTTCGCCACATGGTTAATACATTTGAAGTTGCGCACATCACGTCCTTGCCGTATCATCCCCGCCACATGATTTTCATATGATAATAATAAATCTTTACACACCTAGGGCCACCAGAAAACCCGCATCCGCTTCTTCTTCATCCTCATTTTCTTCTTCTCGTTCCTAGACATATGTCATTTGATTTTCATTAGTATTTGGTGGAGATGTTTCCATACTATCCAGATTCTCACCTTCATCCTCAGTTTCAGAATCACCATCCTGCTCAAATTGTCTAGCATTTGAACTATCTCCTCGATGCAACATCTCCTCACGCAACCTCTCTTCCCGTTCCCTCTCTTCCCGTTCCCTCTCTACCCGTTCCCTTCTGGCAGAGGCAGTGGTCTTTTTCCCTCTAATAAATTGTTTAACTGCAATAAACATCAAATGAATAATCAATTCTAAGCCAATTATCAAAATTTCTAAAATCAAAAATGAAGAACTACATTAACAAAAATCATATACATAGTCTTTCTAAACACAAAAAAAAATAAAAAATGAGAGACAAAAATCATATACATAGTCTTTCTAAACACAAAAAAAAAAATTAAAAAAAAATAAAAAATAAAAAATGAGAGGGTCGGCAGGAACCAGTTGATTTTATACAGAAAAGTCGGCCGGGTGTGACTGAAAAATGAGGCAAAAGTCGGCCAGGGGTTTGAGGATTTTTTGCCCAGAGTCGGCCGTGTCTGGCCGACTATCTACCCAGAGTCGGCAGACACTGGCCGACCCACGTAAGATCCAGATTTCGCCCAAGAATTTGCAAATTGAGCTTATACCAACAATATTTCCATGAAATCAAGCATGAAAACTAAACAATTTGACTAAATTTGTAACGATATTACAAAAAACGAAACCCTAAAAATAAATTTGTGCTTACCTTTTTCACCAAGGCTTGACATTGTTGTTGTTGTTATTGTTGAATGTTCTTCTTGTTCTTCTTCTTCTCTTTCACTCTCTCTCTCTCTCTCTCTATACCGTGTTCTTCTTTATCTCTCTACCCGTTTCTTCTTTTCTCGGCCGGTCAAATGGAAATCAAATGAAAATGGGGGTGGGTGAAAATTGGAATATGATAAAGGGGTGACATTAAGGGTATAAAGGGAAAGTAAAGGGGTGTGTGCAATTTATTTGGGGGTGATATTAGTAATGGGGTATACTAATAGGTATTTGGGGTTTATTTAGTAACTCTCTATAATTAACTGTATTCATAACCCGAATGTCCATTTTCAGTATAATGCTAGGAAGAAAAAAAAAATCAGTTTATAACCAAAATTTTGTGATTTTTTTTTTTTTTTAAGAAAGTTGACATCAATCAAGAAAATTGTCATCATATTACAATTCCCCAAGTCATATGAGACATCTTAAAGTCTGAAATCCACCTTAAAATCAATTGATGCTAAAGAGAGTGATCCATAATCTTTATATATTATACGAAAGATTTATCAATTTACGATTTAGGATAATATCTCATGAATTTCAAATCAAGAACATCTTCTATCGAAAAGTGCTTGATAGGACACCCAATACCGCTAGATTAGATGGTCTTTGGTGGCTCTAATGAATTGCTATATATTTTCTTGCAATGTTCAAATGTTTTCTTTTTTATCAACAGAACCTAGTTTTTTTTTTTACTTAAATTTGTATTTTAAAATATGAGAATGTTCATTTAAGGGAAAATAAGATTCAATATAACAAATTGAATCTAGATTACCTAATTATTCTATTTGAATCAACAATTTTGCAATTTCATACTTATTTTGTCACGAAATAACATCAAAAGAGAAAAAAATGAACGTGCATTTTAAGACAAAAATAAAAATACGATTAAAATAAGCTTTGGTATGCTATTTCTTCTCTCTTTATCGCGATCTTCTTATTCTATCTCGTCAATTAGTCAATTTGTTAATCACAGCTGTATTAGAAGCAGCTTGGTTTGATTTTTAATCAATTGTAGTTTTACAAAATAATACAAATTCATAAATAATTCAGATTCCAACTAATTATAAACTACCCAATTTCTACAAATTTATATTATCTCATAAGATCAAAGATAACTTACTTTCATATATCAAAACACACAGAAATAATAGATTGGATTGTTAGAAGCACCTCTTTGTTTCGAAATGATATTGTCACGTTTTTATCGTATAATAATATAATAAGAAGTTATTTTGAGTAATAATTTTAGATTGATTTAATTATTCTAATGAAAATTTGTTATTAAAAAACTATTATAAATGTTATCAATAATAATTTTAATATTCATTGGTGATGCCGCAGGAAATGTGCTTATCAATCTTCCTCCACGTGGCAGGACTGATCACCTGACTCCTTGACCTGAAAATCAGAACCCACGACTAGCCGGATGTGTCTCCGGCTTAGACCCTCGGGCGTGAGAGTAAGTATATGAATTGGAGAGCAAATAATGTATTGAACAAATGATATTCAGATAACAAAAATTGCAGTTACCTTGGAACCATTGTGGTGGTCATGTATTTATAGTTGACGCAGGTGGTATATTTGACAGGGCTACATGAGCTCCGAGATTTGTGGGACAGTTATACATCATGTGAACGTTTCCTGAACGGTTCCTGATTTGTAGGGAAACAGTTATGGAAAGTATAGAGGCACGTGCGCTTGCAACCGTTAGGTCGACGCTTGCTGGGTAGGTCGAGGTCGCCACTTGGTTGGGTCAACCTGACTGACGGGTAGAGCTGGATCGTACCCGAAGTGAAACTTGGATCGTAAGGTCGGATTAAGTTAGGTCGGGGCCTGATAGGCCGTACAATGAACTTAAGTCGACTGATTAATAAGATGGGCCTCGAGCCATGTACTAATTGGGCCTAGCCCACTGAGATTGTGGTGGCGATAATCGCTTGAGGACTGGACTTTACTCGCTTAGCCCAGCTCGACACTTTTGGTATGTTCAGTGGCCCCCAACTTTCTGAGTTGATTTTGTCGACTATAAAGTTAAGAAAATTTTCTATGAAGATTGTTGTGACTCGCAGGTCGCTACTCGTTCTGATGTTCAGTCGACCAAAAGTGACGTGGCTCAATCCTGGGCGTCAGAAACGGACGGTCAGATCTGAAGGAGCGCCGAATTCCGCAATCATTATTATTTTGACGTTTGAAGAACCGTCTTAGAAACTGTTTTCCTCCATTAATTGGGAAAATAATTTTTGAATTTTTTCTTTTCCTCTTTAATTTAGGAAAATATAAATATCAGAATCCTTCTCCATTTAGAACTTTTACCGTTTCAGAACTCTGGTGAAACTCTGGCGAAGATAGCAAGGAAGCAACTGATTTAAATTTGGCCTTCGTCCTCTGCAACAGCTTCCTATTCCGACACCAACTAAGGTAATCCTCTCGTTTTCTTACTTTAGGGTTTTGATTGTTGCTCTATTTTTGCTTTTGCCATGGCTAGAACCTTCAGTAGCGAACCAGGAGCTTGGTATGGGTATTGCACCGTTAATCACCGAGTGTATAAGCACATGAACGGAGAGTGGAGAGAGATGTCCTTGAATGAGTGTGCCTCTATCTTGACAAGGTGGGGACTGAATTTTAGGGAAATAGGAATGCCCATAGGAGAAGAAGTAGGTGAATTGATAGTTGACGACTCAAATGTTGTCTCATTTCATCTCTTCTATGAATTACTTGACCACATATCATTGTTCTATGTTAGAGATGCTGATAAACCTTCGTTCCTTAGGAATAGGAAAAGTTTTCCGGGAGAGTCTAGGTCGCCCCTTTTTAGGTCCTCTGAATGTGTTCATAGGTCTGACTCCCCCGTTTCCCCTTCTTCTTGTACAGATATGGCAACTCAAGATGGAGCTACATCATCTACTTCTTCAAGTCCCAGAATTGTGAATGCCTTCGACTCTTTGGCTATACCAGGGAGGAATGAAAGGGGCTATGTCCCTCAAAGGCCAATGAGAGGGAAGAAGAATTTGGCGTCCCGTTACTCCATGATATATGACTTTTGTGAAGTAAGTAGGGAGGATTATAAGGTGACCATCCATAGTAAGAAAGACTTTCTGGCTCAATTTGGGAAGACGTATACTAAGGACGCCACTAAGGTAGCCTTCTTTTACGGGCAATTTGAAGCTGGCTTGAGGTTGCCACTCGACCCTTTTATCAATGAATTTCTTGAGTGTGGTGATGCCTTGCCTCTCCAATTGGGTGCCAATACCTGTAGGGTCTTAGTGTGCTTCGCCATGGTTTGCAGATTTCTTGGATATGAGCCATGTATGAGGGTGTTCAAAGAGTTCTTTTGTATCAAGTATGGCAAGATTGATCTGGGGATTAGCACTCCTTCTAAACCCAACTCCCCCAAACTGTTCATGAACCTTCCTAGCAAAGCAAGCTGTTGGAACTCCCACGTTGTGGTAGTGGAGAGTAGATTAGGATGGGAATTCCCTCTACCTAACTCTGAAACAGATGTCATAGAAGAGGAGAACTACTGGGAGCCCCCTTGGCACTTCGAGCTGTATAAGAGGCTATGCCAATTGGCTAATAGGGGGCCTATTAGTTGGGAACGCCTGGGTACCACTAAATACAATTACATTCAAGCCGGGATGATGGCTGGTGAGGGAGAGGTGCAACCCCTTGTTCATATTGGTAGGGGCACAATATACCCTGGCTGGGTCACCCATGCTTTGGGTAGGTTCTAGGATAAATGCCAGTTTTGCCAATGGACGGCCAACTATTGCAAAGACAATGGGGAGCATGTTGTTGGTAAGAGTTTACTAGTTATTATTCGTTAACTCTTCAATTGCTAGCTTGCCTGCATAATTCTCAGTTCGCACATAGAACTATTTGAACTGCATGTACAACTCTTAGCTCGTCCGTTGGTTAACTCGCATGTAGAATAATTAGCTTGTTCATGTTTAGTTCGTACGTAGGACTTGTAGCTCGTATGTAGAATGATTAGCTCGCACATGATTAGCTCGTACATAGAACTTGTAGCTCGTATGTAGAATGGTTAGCTCGCACATGATTAGCTCGTGCATAGAACTTGTAGCTCGTATGTAGAAATCTCATATGTCGATCTAACCCTTTGCCATCTTGTGAATGTGGTGCCCAAATTTTTGTTGGATTCACGCGAGTTTGAAGACATCCGGTTTAATTTGAAAAACGGAGTCGCCACACCATTTTGATTACCTCAAAACTTTGAAAAAAAGGTTTTTACTTGGGTTCGGAGGTTAAGTTACCCCTTGGGAAGAACGTTTGGCGTTCACCCAAAGTGCCTTGCCGGAGCAAGTCTCCCAAGATTTCGATGTCGTTCTTACTTGCGTGCTTTCTTGTGTGCATGTGTTTGAGAAAAAGGGGGGGAATGTCCCAAGTTGTCTTCCGGACGTACAAACCATTTGTTGGTTGTCGCTCGGGATTCCTTGGAATTTTATGTATTTGGGATTATGATCCCGTCCTCATCTTATGACTTGTGATCATCGCATTTTAACCTCGGGACCCTCGGGACTTGCGTGATCGAGAGAATGACTCTCTTTTGGTCAAAGATGAGGTTCTTTAGAAAAGGAGGGTCCTTAGCCCATCAATCCTACGCTTTAAGACGGTCGAGCTCGTATAGATGCTTCATACTCTTTCTTAAGCGATAATCGGAGATATAGGGTTCAAGGTGTCCCTTTCTAAAGAGATATGGAACCTTTGATGGAAGGAACGATGTAAAGATAGGATCTTTTACACCGGTCCATTCCTAGGTTGTTAATGGGGGAATGGGGGAAATGTATGTAAAAATGAATCTTTAATGAAAAGATGACATTTTTGGGTTGCAAATGATGCACTTAGTTTAAAGAAATGATCTTTATTGCAAATGATGCATAAAGATTTGATTTTTATGCAAATGATGCATTTTTGTTGAAGAAATTGGCATTCATTATGCAAATGATGCATAAAGATTGCATTTTGAAAAGCATATGATGCTAGTTCATGGTAAAGACATGGTCTTTAAAGCAAATGATGCTTGAACAAGGGATTTTGGATACAAATGATGCATTTTGATTGAAAAAGGTTTGATTTTTATATGCAAAGGATGCATGAAGATGACATTTTTATTTGAAAATGAGGGTTTTAGGTGCAAAGGATGCACCTTTATGGGAAAAGACTATATTTTTATGACAAATGATGTCTAATGCATGCCAAAGGGGAAGGAGGAATATAAAGATAGGATCTTTAATCTACCAAGTCCCAAGCAATATAAAGACAATGCAATGAGCAAATTATAAAGCAATTAGGATGCAAAGGTAGGGCGTGCGAGGTTACCAATAGCTTCCTTCTTCTTTGGTCGGAGCTAGAAAGAGAGGTTGGTCTTGGATCTTCAAGGAGGAGGGAGGGAGCTTCTTGGCCTTCTTCTTCACCTTCTTGAGCTTCCAGCAGTATTCTTCACGTATTTGGAGTGTTTGTGGGTGACTTGCTATGGATTGTGTGTGTTGAAATGGGTAGTGGAGGGCTCTATTTATAGGCGATGCGGATAAGGCTAATGAAGTCGTGCGGCTAGGGACAACGAGCTAATGCGGCCCGTGCGGCATTATCCATTGTGACTCGGCATTTCTAGAACCATGCAAGGTGGCAAATTCTAGAACCCTCTTCCTAATTAAGAAAAACGTGTTTCTTAATTAGGAAGGCTCCCTTCAGCCCTTAATTTAATTTGGGGACTGTTCCCGAACATTTCCGGAACACTAGGAAGGTCAGGAATTACCAGGAAACTTACCGAAATTGCCGGGAAATTTAACAGGAAGGCATGAGCCGGTTGGGTACTTACAGAAGCCCCTCGGCAACGTCACTTGCAAGGCGAGTGGGGTTGTCGATAGAAAAGGATCCGATCGGCGAATGCCGAGACGGATTGGGTGACCAAGGTGGTCGAGTGGCGAACCTCTGGAAGGCTACCTACGTATCCCGGAGGAATCAAGCCGGGCCGTAGTTCGGAATTAGGATCCGCCGGGGAAGGAAGTAGAGAAGCGGGTCTCTTCTTTGGGAAATAGAAGAGAAAATGACCTAGGAGGTCAAGCAATTGATCCTACCGGGGATATGCTAGGAGTGACCAAGGTGGTCGGATATCCGAACCTCTATGAGGGCCGCTTTATCACTGAGGAGTGACAAAGAAACAGGGTGACCAAAGTGGTCGAATGGCTGGACCTTTTATAAAAGGCTACCTACGTATCCCGGAGGAATCAAGCCTTGATCGTAGTTCAAGCATCACTAGATAGTTAGGAACGATGTCTAGGATTCTTGAAGGTTTTGACAATTAATGGAGGCTGTCACCTGGTTGACAATTAATGGAGCCTGTCACCTGATTGAAACTAGAGCTTACGTCACTGTCGAGTGGATAGAGGTAGCTAGAGTTTGGTGAACTTGAGCATACGTCTCAATCTCTTTCGAATCAGAGATATGGGTTGCCAATGACTTGAGTGATTTAAGCATACGTCTCAATCTCTTTCGAATCAGAGATATGGGTTGCCAATGACTTGAGCATACGTCTCAATCTCTTTCGAATCAGAGATATGGGTTGCCAAAGCTAAAATGATTTAAGCATATGTCTCAATCCATGACAGAGGTAGCTTAAGTTGATAGAAACTTGAGCGTACGTCACTATTCGGGATAGAGGTAGCTTAAGTTGAGAGAAACTTGAGCGTACGTCACTATTCAGGATAGAGGTAGCTTAAGTTGAGAGAAACTTGAGCGTAAGTCACTATTCGGGATAGAGGTAGCTTAAGTTGAGAGAAACTTGAGCGTACGTCACTATTCGGGATAGAGGTAGCTTAAGTTGATAGAAACTTAGCATACGTCACTATTCGGGATAGAGGTAGCTTAAGTTGAGAGAAACTTGAGCGTACGTCACTATTCGGGATAGAGGTAGGCTCAGTTTAGAGTTTTGACAATTCGGAGGTTGTCACCTAGCGTTATCCCGTTATAACGAAATTAACGGAGGCGACTGGGAAGAAAGCTTAATTGCTTCAGAGATAAGGGATATTTTCTGAAAAAGATGTTATCTTGGTTAAAAGATAACGGAAATTACATGCCCAAGTGGAAGGTCCAGGGGCAGAATTGTAATTTCTGCTCAGAGCGAATGAAGCCGCCCGGCATGAGATGGAGAAAAAGGAGCCGTACGGCTAGAGACCTGTTTTTTCCAGATTATTTAAAATCAGATTTGAAAGGGCATTGGGCATTATTGCCGCCCAAGAACTGCCGAGGAAGAGAGAGGAGAAGGGAGAGAAATTTTGAAATTCCTTCAATTCCCTTTGGCTCTGCTGATTTGGAATGGATCCGGAGGGGAACCCAATGCCGAGGCAAGCTAGAAGGAACATCTCCGCGGCTGCGAGAAGGAGGAGGAAGGAGCTTGTTCAGACGGAGAGGAAGTATGACTTCCTTACGCCTCCATCGGAGCTCTATCCGGGGAGAAGGGAGCATAAATCAACGAACCCTCGATCGGTTGGGGTAAGCATTCTCATTTTGCTCAAATCCGTCGATTTTGCTTGATTTTTGAATGATTTAGGGCTTGACCCGAATTTTAGGAATTTCCTAGGATTTTTCTAGGATTTTTGAATGATTTTGAGATGCATGAACAACCTATGAGGCTAAGAATATGCATGTGCAATTTATTTGATGAAAATTATGAGAATGACTCACTTTTTTCTCGCAAATGAAGTAAGAATGAGAATTGTCTAAATATGAGACGGAGTTCTTGCCTTGTGCTAGAACTAGGTCAAAATTCTGATTTTCAATGAGAAAACACGATTTTGGAAGATGAAAAATGATTCATGCGTGCCATTTTATTTGAAAAATAATGCTTATGTGCAAAGAATCGTGAAAATTATGATTTTGTGCCTTAGGAAAACAACGTGCTTAAAATGACGTGTTTCAAATGATGAAAGTCATGTTTTTTGATGCAAATGATGCTAAAAAAAAAAAAACTTTTGTGAATGCTTTTCTTTTGAAAACATGTGCGCTTTCGTGAATATATGCATGCTTTTGAAAATGACGAATGATTGACACACTTCTTTTTGTGCTTGTCTACAGGAGAACAAGTCTAGAGGACCATCTGAGATAGCGGTCAGGCTTTGGCAGAGGATGCCGGATTTTGAGAAGAATGGGGTGAACCCCAAGAATTTGGGGAGGGCTACCGGTCTGGACGCGTTTGTAGAGGCCATCGGCACGGGGATTCACATCACGTCTAAGAGCAAGGGCCTGGTTCAAGCTCTTTCTGAGTTTTGGTGGGATAGCACCCATAGCTTCCACCTGAGCTGGGGAGAGCTGACAGTGACTCCTGCCGATTTTACAATGGACATCGGGCTCGCAGCTTCACCTGGGAGGCCCGTGACTTGGAGAGACCATATTACAATGAGGAGTTCCGGGCTTTGGTTGGATTTGAGCCGATTCCCAAGGGATTGGGTATGGAGACGTGGAACGTCGAGGTGGCGGATCAGACTTGCATGCGTAACTTTCTTGCTAATGATGTGATCGCCTTGACACGGCTAGAGCATTCATATGGTTGATGCTATCAGTCACTATCTTTGCTAATTCTGGGACGCTGGCCATGACTTGCCTCCTTGACTCTCTGGAGGATGTGGATGGGATAGGGACGGTCTCTTGGGGAGAGGCCGGATTGGCTGAGTTGTACTTCTCGTTGGACATGTACAGTCGGAACAAAGCTGCTTCCATGGACTGCTTCTCATTTGCCCTTGAGGTAGCCTCTCTTTCTCTTCTCTTTTCTCTTTTCTGTCTTGAGACTTCTTATGAGAAAAATGACCTTTTTGATGTTTTTGAACATGCAGGCCTGGTTTTGCGAGGTGATCGGGTTCTTTCCTTGGAACCAGCAGAGTGATATCACCATTTTCCCTGCGATGGTTCGCTGGAGGGGAGATGTGAGGGATAGGTTCACGGGGAAGACCCGGATCACTTTCGACTACAAGATGGTGAAGCCTGTGCTCAATAAGGATGGACCGGATGGAGTGGACTTCTACCCCTGGGGCAGGTATCCGGAGATTTTGCTGGGAGATGCTATTGAGGTGACGAGTGTAAGTGCTCCAATTTGAGCTTGTTAGAATTTTCGTTATAAAATTAACGAAAGTTATAACATTTCTAACAATTCCTAACTATCCTAACATTTCTAACAAAGTGAGGGTAAAATGGGCATTGTTATTTAAGGTTAAACCTTAAAAAGAATCTCAAAAAAGAAAAACAAATGAAGAAAACCAAATATAGCAATCTTTGGAAACAAAAACTGGCTGGTCAATTTGAATTTTGAAAAAGATTATTCTTCTTGTCCAAAGCTGAAGCTGCATTTAATGAACAGTGCACGCTGCCTGATCCTATCCGCGCGGATACCATTGCAGTTTTCAGAGGGCTATAAATTGAGCCCTCCAGTCACAAAAATAAAAAGGAAGAACACAATAGCAACGAAGTTCTGGCGAAATATAGAGAGAAAACAGTGAGAATTCTCAAGAATTGTCACCTTTTTCTCTCCAATCTTTCCCAACTCATACTCATCCACTCACTCTCATATTAAATCCCTAAACACTCATACACTCAAGCCAAACACTCAAGAACACAAGGAAGATTGGTAAACCCTCCTCTTCCTAACCCTAAATCTCATCCATGCATGCATCTTCAAACTACAAAATGTAGTTCTTTCATCTTTTTTCTCTAGATCTAAGAAGATCACCATGGAAGACCATCTCCATGGATGATCTTCTACAAAGATCAACATTATTTTCAAAGCTTTTCTTTCTTACTTGCAAAAATGCACTTTCAAAACCCTAAAAAACCATTTTCAAGCACTAAATCTTGATTTCAAAGGATAAAATTCCCCTCCCCAAGCAAATGAAATGCTTAGTCCTAATGTACCCCAAGGATGGTTTGGTATAGTTGATTCACCACTAAAATGTCTAGTGATCACTAACCAAAACCTAGGGAAATGGGGACAAGCATGGATGCAAAACCCCCCTTAAAATCACATTTTCTTTCTTGGGAAGTTGCTGTCCAGTAGCAATTTTCCCAGACCTCAGTCCATGGTCTTAATTTTTGGACACAGATGAACTTGGAATTTGGTGTCGACTACAAAACACTTTTTGTAGCCAACATCCAGAGCTTTCCAGACATATTTTTATCTTATTTTTTGGGTGAGTAAAACTCCTCTTTTCAATTTTTCTTTCAGAGGCTAGTTCATCAGCTTCTGGGAATCCAGATCTCATATCTGAGGTTTCCAGAAGGTTTTGACCCCTCAAATCTTCTCCAAAATGGAAATTTCTTTCACACAAAGTTTATTCAAGGAGTCTAGAGAAACTTTCATTCTCTGAGTTCATCCAGATTATGAAGTTTTAGGACCCTTGAATCCATTTCAAAATCAGGTGTCTGCTGCCATTTTCTTCTGGCAGAAGTGACTTCTCAACTTCAAAGGGTTTTTTGAGTACCAAATCTCAAACCAAAAATTCTCCAAAAAATCATGGGATCAGTTTGAAGTCTTAAAAAGACATCCCAATTTTTACTTTTTCCAGTTACAACTTATTTTGGCCAAAACACACACACACACACACACACAAATGATTTTCAGCTTGGAAGACTCGTTTTACGAGGCGCGTCGGGTGCACACTAACGTCCTTCCCGACGCGTAACATGACCTCCCGAACCTAAATCTCTGATCTCGGGCTTTTTCAAAGTTTTGGCCCTTCAAAATTAAAATGGCGTGGCGACTCCGTTTTTTCCGGTTTTATTTGGTTTTTCAAAGAAACGCAAAAATCGAATTTTTTCCGCGAAAAAGGCAACACATCGTTACAGTGGCGACTCCGCTGGGGACTAAGCTTTTTAATAAAAAATGGTATTCGGTATATTGGTGGAAACCACTAAATTTCCCGTTATCGCCTCCTAACACGAGTCGGGGATAAATTGTGGTCTAACAATCCCACGTACCGGTATCACCGTTTTCAAAAAAAAAAAAAGCTTTTGAGGGTCAAGCTTCCGTCCGGCTTTGAAAATCATTTTTGTGTGTGTGTTGATTTTTGCACGGTTTTCATGTTGTTTTGGCCGCCTCGGAGAAAGTCAAAATTTTATTTGTCGGAATAATGTCCCTAGCTGTCGGAATTTTCGTGCTTATGTGCTCATTAAAATTTTCAAAAAAAAAATTCAAAAAAAAAAGGGATTTTCAAAAAAAAAAAGGAAAATTTCCAAAAAAAATCATGCATCATATTTTTAAGACACATAAAAAAATTTCTATTTTACTCAGAAAAAGAATATAGACTGCTTGCACACTACGCGCACGTGACCGTACACTGCACACTACGTCCTTAACCGGGAAATCCTTGTCGCGGTCCGTTTGGTCTTATTACGCCTCTCGGATGAGCACGGGACTACCCAAACATCCCATGGAGCCTCGTGTCGACCATGCACTTGTCCGTGACACACTTTGTCAGAGACCCGGTTGGTTTTTAGTCTACGTGTGTCATGCCTGTCAGGTGTATAGACCTTTCCTTTCAAGCCTTTGTCGGCATACCGACTCAATATCTCTCGGGTCCCTAATCGGTCGCTAATCGGTCGAAGTTACGCCGGTTTTCCGCCGCGAGACTTTGACAGATATTGACCGGCGCCTTGACTTCGGCTCGGCGCACAAATTATACAACGACTCCCGGCATTGACGAGTCATCAAGGATTAATGACTATTCCATGCCTAATTACGGCTTAGCGACGACAAGTCAAGATCAATAGCGGACATTTATCGGTCAAATCATGCCGAGCTTTTTCGTCGAGCCCTCGGACACGATCTTGACTTTAGCGTCAGCTTTGTTCGTAATTTACATCGAATGCTCGTTAAGACTCGATTACCCGCCAGACTTCTAGGATCGTTTTTCTTTCGGTCGGTGGGACCCGCTTGCCCTATAGGACCCTCGCCCGGGGCTGTCCACCCTGGGAGGTCGAAATACGGGTGGAATACGAGGGGCTTATAGACGTAGTGACGGGGCCACTGATCCGGGAATCGAGTAGTTTGCGAAAAGAAGAGCAATCTTTTCCAACCGATTAGGTTAATAAAACGATGTTTTAAGTAAACGTGAACAAATAAGCTGCATGTTGCATGAGCCTAAAGCCCAAACACCTACCCTCCTTCCATTCCCAGGACATCGAACCTTCGTGTCCTTTCCCCATGACTCCGCACAAAGCTTGGTTTCGGGCACCGGGTCACCGTTTGATCGGTTGGGAAGAGTCAGCGCATCGTCGGCTTCGCCGTTTGTTCCCGACTCCGGGTTTGAGAATGTCTGCATCAGCCGGTAATGATGGGGATAACGTCACTCCGCCTCCGGGACCCCTCGAGACGAGCAACGGTGGAATCGGTTAGCGAACGAGATGAGGTTACGACAAGAAGCACGGCTAAACGGCCTTATGGAGGCTATTAAGAGTCACGGTCGGCCGCCGGCCTCAATCCGGATGGCACCTTCACCGTGGAAGAAGACGAGGATGCCAACCCCACTCTCGGTCGCCACGATTACACCAGGATGCCGCCACCCACCTCCTATGGTGCCACTACGAGAACCCATGCTCCTCGATTTTCGGGTCGGCCCGGCTCCCAACCACGAGACCACCGGATCCATGCGGCCCAGACGGCACAAATCGGTGGGGGCAAAATCGGTACGGAATGTCTTCTCATGGTTGGGGCTATCTCGGAATGCCACGGCTAATCGGGATCCCTCCTCGATTCGGAACCGATCAATCCGGACCCTCACGGCAACGGCCACGGTTCGGAATGCCGCCACAGCTTGGTTACGGGACCACGATCAGGAGCCCCTCCTCGGAAACGGTACTAGTTCGTTGCTCCTCACACAAATCCATTCCTCACTCGAGACTTCTATGGGTTACGAGCCTCCATCCCGGTGTCATCGAATCACCGGGACCGCGGTACCCCGGGTTACACACCTTCACCACTGGCGGCCATGCAATTCAACAATCCGGGACGGCGGCCGCACTCAAGCCTACTTACGGGCCCCACTCTGGAAATCCAAGTTATCCGGCTACATCGGGGCTGCCCCACCTACTTTGCCGGTTGAAAATCCACGGCAAGCCGCAAGGTTCTACCCTTTTGCTCGAGCTCCTACTCATGCTCCCAGGGTAACTCGGCCCGGGACGGGTTTTCACCTACGTCCCCGGACCGGCCGTTCCCTCCACCGGTCTGCCTCCGGTGGTAGCTCCTCTCTCTAGCTCGGCCACTAGCTTGAATGCCATGGTTCCGCCACAAGACCCTCATCTGGCCTTTGGTTCATGGAACAACACAAGGAAATGAAAGCGCGATTGCTGAGGCTGGCTGCAGAAAGTCGCCTTGGCCTACGGGCCGGACTCCATTGTTCCCTGCCCCACAAATTCGTGATGCCAAATCTGGATCTCTTTGATGGAACCGCATGTCCGAAAACCCATTTGGACACGTATACCTTGGCGATGAAAGCCAAAGGATGTACCAATCGGCGATTAGGTGACTATTTCGATCCTATCTTTGAAGTCCGGTGCCTTGAAATGGTTCTTCCGTTTGAAACACGAAGCCGGGGCTACATGGGACCAGATTACCAATGCCTTCACGAGAAAAATATAAGGCCAACTTGGAATGGGAAACAAATAGGGTTGACCTACAAACAACGGTGCGGCGTCTGATGAGAATGTTGGGGACTTTTACAAGCGGTGGAATGCGAAACTCGGTGAAATGGCCATCCCTCCTTCCGAAGAGGAACAAGCTGGACATCTTCCGGTCATGCTTGAAACCACATCGAGAGCCTCCCTCGGTCACTTCCCATACTCGAGACTTGCGGGCCATGGTTAACTCTGCGGCTAAGTTTGAAAAGGCCTACAATCAGCCAGCTGCTGCACACGCCTACGAGATATCGGGCTCCTCCTGCAAACACCGCCCTGCTCTGCTAAAGGCAAAGAGATGATTAACTATGCGGGACGGGAATGTAACAACACGACTCCTTTTGCTCCCGGGAAGCCGGCGAGCCCGGACCGCGGGTCATAAATCTCGAAAACTTTGGAATGCCCCTGAATGACATCTTTAGGGAATTTGGTGAAAGAAGGCTTCTTTGCGGCCTTTGGAGAATTTCCAACCAGGAAATCCGAATGCTCCCGTGGATACTACAAAGTATTGTGCCTTTCATCAAGCTCACGGACATCGGCGACATTTGCTTTACTCTGAAAAAGGCAATCCGAGGGCTAATAGAGCAAGGAAAGTTGGAAGGCCCCAGGGGCCCAACACGATCAAAAATCCTGCCACGGAACCATAATCGGTGAATATGATTGAATGCGGAGAATCTTCACACGCCCGGGAAGATGCGTGAAGGTCCCCAAATACCGTGGCCAACCTCGTCGAGGATCACGGTCGGATTCCCCTCGGCCTCGAGGATATCGAACGAATCGACCCATCTTGGTCTCATGTCGGAGACTCCTTGCAAGAATACGAGGCCCGCTATTTTTCGGGTGAAGGGAAGGCCGATACCGAAGAGCTGAGGGTACATTCCGCTCGAGAACATGAAAGAACTATTTATACAAGATGGTTAGAACAGTCAAGAAAGATTGAGCAAGAAAGCTTCCGGCGGGCACCGTCTTGGGGCTTATCGGCAAAGAGGCCGAAGAGCATGCGGAGCTAGTACGCTTCTGCAAATTGGCTTTGGGAGAGCCCGAATATGATCCAGGAAACGGTGAAGAATCGGAAGAGGAGGATTCCTTCTATATCCTACACAGCGTCAAATATGTGCCGCCCCCTCTCACTCTTCCCCCGCAATTTACGGGAGGAGAAAGGCTGAATCGCGATTACCATCACTTAGGGAATGGGAGCATATGACAACTTGCGGTGCACTGCACCCCTCTTCCCCTAACGAGATTTGACCAGTCGCTCCCTCTCGGTGATATCCCGTGGTATGGGAAGACGATTCGATGGCAATGATAGCGATGATGACGATGATGATGATGACGAGAGCGAAGAGTCAGCGAGGCCCCGAATCCGGAAACAATGCGGAACAATCATGCCGAGAAATGAGCCCATGGGAGCCGGGCACAATGGTTGGTTATCGGCAAGCGACGACGAAGAAACCGGAAGACGAATACGAGGCAGGGACATGAAGGCCATGAAGTTTCATGGATCGAGCACGTGGATGTCTTAGAATTCAACACTTGCATACCATGCTTTGGGGAAAGGGTTTTCGGGTGTCCGATCCGGCGATAGTCGAAGATGCGATCGAAAGAGGAAAATTAACTCCCATCCGCCCAAATGAGAAAATAACCATGGTTAGATCAAATCCACCCCGAACAAAGTAACACTCCTTGTCGGGGTTACCCAAGAAGAGATCACCTTCCCCGAATGTATGTCGGCTTTCGAGAGAAGTCCTAGAAAGCGGCATGATACCGGATGCGCCTCCCACACGAACGCTATAATCATCTCCAACTCTGAATATTACGAGAAAGGAACCGGAATGGTTGCACTATCTTAGGGGATGAGATCGAAAAGCCGCCCGAGTCCCGACAATAGCGACTCTTGTTGCATGATAACAATGAGCAAGGCCGGCCATGAGAGTGAATCGGAGGACGCCCTAGCTGCGTGGGCCATCCGAGGGCAACAACACAACCCCAAACCCGAAGCTTTGTGACTTGGGAAGCGGTTATAAGGGCCGCCCGGGGAAGAGGGCGGTGCTGGCTCGGCCCCGCACCGTTGCCGAGCTCCGCGAGAACCGGTGGCCAATAGCAAAGGGCTCCCATTGACCGTTAGCGGCATTGAAGAAATCCGGTCAAGAGGCGGTGATGAGGAAGTTAATCTGTTAACCCGATCTGGGCAAATCTTCCAAGGAAATCCCAAGGCGAGACAAGAAGGCCACGGATCAAGCACCAAAGAAGATCGCCGCCCCTATGCTAAGGCAGTGAAACTCCGGACCACGAAAAAGAGGATCCCGTGCTCACCCGGTTGAAGCAAACACGAGGCCAACATTTCCCTCTGGTCTCTACTCACTTCGTCTTATCCCATAAGTGAAAGGAAGAAAGCAGCTCGCACTCTCGTGCCTATTGATGCTACTCCCGATGATGTGAGTACGGTGATTGGAAACATCCACTACGGGAACATAATCACTTTCACGAGATCTCGACCTCCCTCAATTTGGGGTGATCATAATGAGCCTCTCTTCATCACAGTCAGTGGATGAACGACGCCTCCCTCGGGTCCTGGTTGATAATGGGTCGGAATGAACATTCTTCCGGCAAAGATCATGAGCTTGCTTGATATCAAGACTACGGACTTGAAGCCTTCTTCTCTCACGATCAAGCTTACGACTCAACATCCGGCAGTCCTCGGAGTTGCTACTTTAGACCTCTGGTTTGGACGAGAAATTGATACTGTGGAATTCCGGGTTATCGACATCCCGATTACTTTCAATGCCTGTGAAGACCTTGGCGCACCAAGTCAAAGGGTCGCCTCGAAGCCTCCACCGGTGTGTGAAATTCGTCTCGAATGGGGATCGACGACCATTTACGGGGATTTAGTCACTTTAGAGGGCACGGATACGGGCGGAATACCTATTACGGAAATCAAACATGATGAGGAAGGTCACATGCTAACGGGCTTCACGGTCGAGCCTCCCAAGGCCCAAGTGTGCAACATAGATCGACGGTCACTCGGGATAAAATCCCACCGGTCTTGAAAATGATGAGAAAAATGAGCTATCTACTGGCCTCGGTGCGGGAAGCGCCCAACAAGGAACTTTCAAACTCATCGAAGTGAAAGGACGAGAATACTCGCCACGGCACAGGATATGAGGCCTCCCGAGTGGACACTGCAAAGGGAAAAGATTTGAAGGCTGCCACGGGGAAAGATCCCGGTTGTGACAATCCCTAAATCTCTCCCCTTCGAGTCCTAATTTGGTGACTACTTTGTAAAGGGTCCCACACAACCGGGAAACATCACGAGCCCACTCCTACGGCGGGATGGCTAAAGCTACGGGATAGCCTCAACAAGTTCGGAGGAACCGAGGCTAACCGGTCAGTAGAATGTTCCTGGACCTACCCAAGATACACAGGGCTACCACTACCATGAAGAGTGAGTATACCTTCGGGCGTGCGACACAGTGGAGCAGGTTCGAGAAGCTCACAACCACTATTCCTCTGCCCGGGAAGATCCGAAACTGAATTGACGGTGCCAAAAGCTAAGGCCACGGAATTTCCCTCGAGATGATTGGGATGGTGCAGTTATGCGGCAATTGTTCGAAGAAGAAGTCCGGGTGCCGGACACTGATTGATCTCGGCTCGGTCAAGAGATGATAGCGGCAATTGAGAAAGGAAAACAAAAACGGCCACGAGTTCAGTCATGAGGCCACCGCAACGATGCCGCTAAAGAATTGGGAAACTCTCTCGGGCCCGTCCGCGACTAAGGAGGAAATGATCACCAAGCTTGGATTGGTCCCCGTCCCTTTGTGTCAATCTAGGACAAGTCCTCCCGAGTCTCTCTCTGTTAAGATCGAGTCTCTAGGGTCGTCAGATGGCCTTACGCTGAAGACTACGAGTGCAGCAAGCACTGTATTCCCTTTCGTTTTCAATGAAATGACGAACCTTTACGAGTATCCCTTGATTGCCACTTTAACTAATGATGAATTAATTAATAAAAAAGTTTTTAATAATAATTCATTAGATAAAGAAACGAGACACATTAAACAAAAAAATCAAACAAAAAAAAAAAAAAAAAAAATCTTTGAGCGGAGTTGTCAGGAAAAGGAAAATCGAGCCCAAGCCGAAGAGATTTTGACGAGTGTGAATTTGGGAGGCTGGAAGAGCCTAAAGAGATGCCTTGATTGGTCATTTCTTCGAAGGAAGTGGAAAGGATGCTCTGCAAAATCCTACAAAATCCTCAATTCAAAGAAAGTCGCCCTCTTCATCAAAGAAAACATCATGTGCGAATACGGGTTGCCGGCGAAATCATTTCGAGATAATGGATCCCACTTCGAAGGGGAATGTGAAAAAGCTCTTGGCGGAATTCGAATAACCCGTCACAAGTCATCACCCTACGGGCCCCAAACCAACGGAGCCGTCGAAGCGGCAAACAAGACTACTGGAAAATATCATCAGGAAAATGGTGTCCAAGGTAGAGATTGGCCGAGAAGTTACACTTGGCACTGCGGGGCTACGGAACATCGGTCGAACGGCAAGCGGGAAACACCTTTTGCCCTCACATACGGAATGGAAGCCGTACTCCCAATCGAGCTGGAAATACCCTCGCTCAGGTATCTGGCTGGAAAGCCGAATCAACGAGGTCGAATGGCTCCGAGTCGCCATGACGAATTGGCCCTGCTAGACGAACGCCGGCGAAGGCCATGGAACACATCCGGGCCTACCAAGGAAGAATGGCGAGCCTTCGACAAGAAAGTAAAGCATCGGGAGATCCGAGAAGGTGATCTCGTTCTAAAAGAAAAGCCCCGATCCGTATCAACCCTCTCGGCAAATGGGAGCTGTATGGAGTCGGGCCATATGTCGTCCGAGAAGATCTTCTCCGGAGGAGCCATGCAACTTGCGAGACCTCGGCGGGAATCCCTTTGTACACCCGGTGAATGGTGACAAGGCTGCGCGAGATACTACGCGTAAAAAAAAAAAAAAAAAAAAACAAAAAAAAAAAAAACAAAAAAAAAAAAACAACAAAAAAAAAAACAAAAAAAAAAAACAAAAACAAAAAAAAGAGTGCTAAAAGAGTAATACCCAATTAGGTTAGAAACCCGAAAAGGGCGGCCTAGGTAAAAAACGGGGTTGCACCAAAAAAAAAAAAAAAAACAAAAAAAAGAGTGCTAAAAGAGTAATACCCAACTAGGTTAGAAACCCGAAAAGGGCGGCCTAGGTAAAAAACGAGGGTTGCACCAAAAAACAAAAAAAAAACAAAAGAGTTCACCGGGTTGAACTACGAAGACTGAGCTCCTCAAAATGAGGGGAACGTAGGCGGCGAGAAACGGTTCGGTCTAAAGCACAAATAAAAGCCATACTTTGGCATCAATACAATTGATCGAGACCATGAAAGCGTCTCGAAAAACTCTAAAGCAATTCAAATGTTCATTACAAGTTAAAAGCTCTTTGATGAGTCTAAGCCCGATTCATTCCTACAGCGGCAACTTTGCTAAAAGAAAACTAAGATACATAATCAAACTAATGTGTCTGTCATGGCAAGAAAGGGATACTTGGAAACCTCGAGTCACTCCAAGCCACTCGTCTTGGCCTCTCCCTTCTTCTTCCCCCTCCGAGTCTTTCTCTTACGAGCTAGGAAAAATGTCGGTATTCCTCCTACCAAGCTACGGTATAGGAACGGGGTCTATCAAACCGGCCTCTGTCGGGGCCTTAGTAGCCCTAGCGTCATCCCTCATCTCCTGTAGCCTAGGCGGTAGCATAGGAGCCCTCCTCTCCTGTCTCTTGACGTAAGCCTCATAGTCGGTCACGAGCGTCTCCGCTCTGTCATGAGGGTTGGCCCTCGCCTCGGCCCTCCTCCTCTCGAAGCTTGAGTCGGTCCTCCGCACCTACAATGGCCTCACGCCGTCTCAAAATAGCCACCTGAGTCTCTCCCGAGATGCCCCTCGTACCAATCCGGGTACCCAGTGGTCGGGAACACCGGTCTCGGACGCTGAGAATGACCCGAGGAGGAAAGGCATCGTACCTCCATACTCGGGAAAGAAATGGAAACAGAGGGATCATCCATGGAAGCAGGAGCCACCACCACTGGTAGCTATATCATCAAAACCCTCCAAAGGAACTGCTCCAAGCCAAAGCTTGTCTCGGGACCGAGCCGGAATGTAAGCCCTGGGTGAGAAAGCCCGGAAGCTTATAACCACATGGGACCCGTCCTGAAGCACTCTGCGAGTCTCCACCCGCCAATGAGGCACCGACCATCGATATCTTCGGTCGGCGACCCGCCATCCAACGCTCCCACGAGCCACGATCATCAAAATCTACATCAACACCTCTCTGGCAAAGTCGAGGCACGATCATATCGAGAGGTTTCCCGAAGAACCCCCAAACGCTCCATCGGCCACGGGGTCAAGAAAGCGGGGCTGCCCCGTGCATATACCGCCGTCCGGTAGCTAATGCATCGAGAGCATGAAAAGTCTCCCCAAGAATCAAAGGAACGACATCTACGCCGGGCGACAATGGACGACAACATCCAGCGAGAGATCGATGGCAAATCCCGAAGGAATAGACCATGAACAAAGTGCCGAACATGCAAAGTGCAAAGGCATCCCAATAGGCGTCATCCACCAAGCCTAAGCCCTAAATCTGTCGGGAAGACCGGAAATATCAAAATGGTCGGGACCGCGGATCATGCCTCGTGCTTCCTCAGGGAAAGATGAAGAAGGTTGCACAACTTGTCAACAAAGAAGCTCCTCACAGGACAAAGGAATTGCTATCTCCTCCACCTCCAGGACCTCCAAGCAAGGCCCGAAATTCTTCCACAGTCGGAACAATCTCGTTGAAGGAAAGGCAAAAGACATGCCTTCTAGTATCCCAACGAAGAAGAAGCCCTTAAGAGGTCATAATCCGGAACCAATTCTTTGAGAGACCACAAGCATCGTACCTTGTACCGTTCTTCAAAGAAAGACCTTCTCTCATGCATAATTTCCCTGGACCAATCCTTGAACTTGTTGAAAAATGACATTTGGGACTCTTGGGATAACTTTGAGGGAGCTTTTCTAAGGCCATTTCCATGGTTTTTCTCTCTTCCTCCCGAAAATGGCTGTTTGGGGTGGAGGTTGAAGAGGATATTTGAATTTGAAATAAAGCAAGACCAGTGCGGACCAAAATTAAAGGACAACTGTCGAGATGCGATCCCCATCGCGCGGATGGGATTGCTTCCCAGAAAAATTTTGCAAGGTCAAGCTACACCAAAAGAGGAATATTCCGTCCGGTTGCTCGAAACTTGTGCAAAAAAAAACCTCCCCAAACCAGTCCATATACCAAACACCCTTGCCAAAAAAAAAAAAAAAACCAAGGCTCATGCGACACATTCATATTGCATTGCATTCATATTACATTCCAAAAAAAAAAGTGTGCATTCATAAAATAAAATCCTAAATTATTACATTCCAAAAAAAAAGAGTGCACAAAAAAAAAAACAACAACAAACAAACATAAAATAAAATCCTAAATTATTACATCCAAAAAGAAAAAAATGTGCATGATCTGTACAAATCTAAATCTCAATCTCAAATCTCAAAAAAAAAAAAATCAATCGGAGTCTCCAGCACCCGATGTCTCCCCCCGGCCCCTCTTGCGACTCGGGCCGCCTCGTCGGGAGCCACGAAAGTCTCGGGCTCGAGAATCGTCCTCATCTCCGAGAAAGAGGCTCGTCGGGACCAAGCGGACACACTACGATAGGGTAAACCCGGATCCACTGAAGAAATCGAATCCGAAGGTGAAGGCGTCAGACTCTGAACATACGGAGACGACCCACCATGCCGCCGAGACGTGTCCACTGCCCGTGCGGATCCCCAAGAATGACGTGATCCGAAGGCGGTGCCGCGCGGTGATCAATGAGAGGAGAAAGGGGTCTCGGAAGAAGTCTCAGGGAATAGGAGAAGCCTCCCGTCGGGACGGAGTGCCGGCCAGTGGTCTCCTCGCCCTAGCACGAGGTGCCCCGCAAGCAACCATCCTCCGTATGAATCTCTTGGCCCGATCACTTGCTTCGTCGGTGTCTCGACGACCACCTCCAGCTTGCACAAAAGCAAAAGCGTCAAAAAAAAAAAAAAAGAAGTGATGCTAAAGATGATGAAACAAAAGAAAGAAAAGAAGGGAAAAGGTGAAGCCGTACCTTCATACCGGACGAGGCCGGAAAGCTCGTGGAAGCCGCTCGGTGAGGATCTGCACCCTCAATCGGACCCCATCTGGATATAGGAAAAATCCGTCCGAGGGTACCGCGGGATCCCAAGCCCCTCCCTCTCCAAAACTGAGGCATCCTCGGCCTCCTCAGACGAACGTCGCATATGGCTCGATCGCCACGAAGTCAGAAGTCTTTGGCACCTTTCGGTAATCATCCCAGTCACGGACCGATCGCTCGGAGTGCATCATATCGGCGGGAGGCTCCACCGGTGTCCTCAAGGCGAGTTCACGCCATGCTTTGGCGTCACCCTCTCTCCCGAGATAGTAGGCATCGCAAGTCGGGCCCTCAAAATCCTCCGTGCCTTTGTCCGGATCTCGGCGCCCTTCGAGTGCGCTACCTCGAAGCGATCCCGGGGGAAGAATATCATCCCCTCATCTGTCTCGGCCTCTCCGTCAAAGGGAAGGCAATCCGCGTACACGAGAGTCGTACGCCCCACTGGAGCTTATCTTCTCCCGGGCATGCTTGGACCAAGGCTGCATGGCCGGATACGCCGGCGTACGCCTCGAGTGCCTCCACAAGTGACGTGGAAAAACTCCAACGCCCATACACTGCGAAAGGTAAAAATCCAATCAATCCGGTGCAAAGAAAAGTGCGTGCTCAAAAAGAGAGGAACGGCAAAAGAGAGCTTATACCTCTAGAGCAAACTCGAAGCGGTACAGGAGCTCACGACCTTCCATTTGTATCTATCGAAGCGAAATGCGGCTCGGCCCGGCCGGCCTCCCCCGAGAAATATCTCCAACCGTCTCCATGTCCTCCAAGGACCTCGGCAAGCGAAGACCGCCGTCCCCTCGGCATGACCAAGAGCGTGCTCGAGAAAGTAAACCACGGGAAGGACCTAGCAATGCGCTCGGCGCTAAACCTATCCTCCCGGCCTCGTAACTCGCGATGGTCTCCACAATCTTACCGTAGACCACGGCATACTCCATCCCCATCCCCTTTTTGGGAATAGGGGAAAATCCAAGAAGATCTGCGGTCCGGCGTCGCCGTAGCCATCTCTCCACTCAATCTTTGCGTCCATTGAAGGACAGGACCCGTGATCGCGGCATAGTCGGAAGGCGTGACGGTCGCCTCGCCCCGAAGAAGTGGAAGGTGTGGGTCGCGTCCCACCGAGTCTTTGCGCCGAGCAAACATCAAGCCCTTGCACTTAGGGAACTTGACCGGTCCCCTCAAGCACTCGACAAACTCCCGAGCCCCGTCTCGACAACAATCTGTCTCGGACTCGGCAAAGCTCCTCGGCCCGCATCGGAGCCGGTCCACAAGTCAATCACGAGACTCCACCGATCCTCGAGTCTTCATCTTGTTCGAATTGCTCCGTCACAAAACGGTTTCCGCACATGTAAAAAAAAAAAGAAGAAGAGAAAATGTCAAAAGATTGCCTTTGCATTTACATTAAAAACAAAAAAAAAATTCGACGGCATAACTGGCATACAATGAGCCTAGCCCCATTTTTCTCGCATGAAATAAAACAATTTTCAGCAAGTCCCAATGCATTCATCAAAAAAAAAAAAAAAAAAAAAAAAAAAAAAGATGCATTCCTACGGAAGTAAAAACTCCGTCCCATTTTCAACAAAAAAAAAAAAAATGCATACATGCATATCATCCATCTTACATACAACGGGAGGAAAAATCCGTCCCACTTTTCAAAAAAAAATCCTAAACATACATACATCTCATATTGGCAAAATGCCCATTCTTTCCAAACAAAATGCATGCATTGCATCATCATTCATCAATATCAAAATTCAATTTCAAAAAAAAAATCATCATCATCAAGAACATGCAATATTCAATTCAAAAAAAAAATCAAAAATCACAATTCTTCGAATTTTCACATGTAATTTTCAAACTAAAAAAAAAATGTGGCAAAAATGCCAATTCTTTTTCCCAAGCAAAATGCACATTTTTGGGACACTCACAAATTCATTGCAACATTGCATATCATCAATATCAATATTCAATATTCAAAAAAAAAAAAAAAATTTCAAAAATCATCCAAAAATTTCAAACAAGAAATCGACAAGAGGATCAAGAGGATTCGAAATATACCGTTCGGAGATGCGGATCCGAGGCCCAATGTTGCCAAGCATCGGGGTAATGCTCCTCCTCGACCGATTGCGAAAGATTGTAATGCCTCCTCATCCGGACGAGCTCCAATCGCCTCTCCGCTACCGGACCACGTCCTTGGCCTTGAAAAGCGCCTTTCCCGTGTTCCATTGCTCGAAAAATCAAGAAAATCGGACGAATTTTGAAGCTCTAGGGCCAAAAATGGCTGTTCTCCTCGTTACTCTCCTCTCTCTCGACAATTTTCAAAAAATTGAATGGGGAAGAAGAAGGGCGTTGGCCCCATTAAATACCCTGACTTTCCATCCCTATCCGCGCGGATAGGATTGCAAGGGTCAAAATGACCCTTTTGCCCTTAAAATTTCGGGACTGCTGCAATTCGGTCCCGACTTGACAAAGTTAACCAAAGTTAACCAAAGTCGGCCCCTTGTCAAGAAAATTATCCCCGGCGGTCAAACGTAAGACCGAGTGACCCGAGAAAGATAACGAGATCCGTATCTTTCATCAAAATTACCCCGGCAGTCAAACGTAAGGCAAGTGCCCGAGAAAGATAACGAGATCCGTATCTTTCATCAAAATCAACCCCGGCAGTCAAACGTAAGACCGAGTGACTGAGAAAGATAACGAGATCCGTATCTTTCATCAAAATTGTCCCGGCTGAGTCGAAAGCGTAAGACCGAGTGCCCGAGAAAGATAACGAGATCCGTATCTTTCATCAAAATTACCCCGGCGAGTCAAACGTAAGACCGAGTGCCACCGAGAAGATAACGAGATCCGTATCTTTCATCAAAATTACCCCGGCGATCAAACGTAAGACCGAGTGCCACCGAGAAAGATAACGAGATCCCGTATCTTTCATCAAAATTATCCCCGGCGGTGAACGTAAGACCGAGTGCCACCGAGAAAGATAACGAGATTCCGTATCTTTCATCAAAATTACCCGTGATCGAGTCAAACGTAAGACCGAGTGCCCGAAAGATAACGAGATCCCGTATCTTTCATCAAAATTACCCCGGCGATCAAGCGTAAGACCGAGGTGCCCTGAGAAAGATAACGAGATCCCGTATCTTTCATCAAAATTACCCCGTGATCAAACGTAAGACCGAGTGCCCCGAGAAAGATAACGAGATCCGTATCTTTCATCAAAATTACCCCGGCAGTCAAACGTAAGGCCGAGTGCCACGAGAAAGATAACGAGATCCGTATCTTTCATCAAAAATTACCCCCGTGATCAAACGTAAGGCCGAGTGCCCCGAGAAAGATAACGAGATCCCGTATCTTTCATCAAAATTGCCCCGGCGGTCAAACGTAAGGACAGTGCCCCGAGAAAGATAACGAGATCCCGTATCTTTCATCAAAATTACCCGGCGATCAAAGCGTAAGACCGAGTGCCCGAGAAAGATAACGAGATCCCGTATCTTTCATCAAAATTGCCCCAATCAAACGTAAGGCCATGACCGAGAAAGATAACGAGATCCCGTATCTTTCATCAAAAGGCCAAACGTAAGACCGAGTGCCGAGAAAGATAACGAGATCCCGTATCTTTCATCAAAATTCCCCGGCGGTCAAAGCGTAAAGCCAGAGTGACGAGAAAGATAACGAGATCCGTATCTTTCATCAAAATTGCCCTGATCGAAGCGTAAGACCGAGTGCCCGAGAAAGATAACGAGATCCGTATCTTTCATCAAAATTGCCCGGCCAAAGCGTAAGCCGAGTGCCCCGAGAAAGATAACGAGATTCCGTATCTTTCATCAAAATTACCCCGGCGATCAAACGTAAGTGATCTCCACGAAAGATAACGAGATCCCGTATCTTTCATCAAAATTACCCCATGATCGGACGTAAGACCGATTTCCCGGACGAGTACGTCGATTTTCCCCAGCCAGGCTAACGAAATCCCGGCAAAGTTAACGGAATCCCAAAAGCCAACGAAATCTCGAGTAGTGCTCGAACTACGAAAGGGCTTGATTCCCATTTAGGGATACGTAGGTAGCCTATCATTAGGTCCAGCCCTCGACCAAAGCGGTCACCCTCTCCTTCGGCGAGACAAAGTCCACCGAAAGGCCATTTCAAATTAAGGTCCGAGGCGCCTAAAAGGCCATCATCATCAAGGTCAGAGGCACCGAAAGCCATCATCAAGGTTCGAGGCACCTAAACGCCATCTTCAAGGTTCGAGGCACCTAAAACGCCATCTTCAAGGTTCGAGGCACCTAAACGCCATCTCGAGGTTCGAGGCACCTAAAACGCCATCTCCAAGGTTTGAGGCACCTAAGACGCTATCACTAGAAAGCGATAAATCGCAATCATCCCAGCGAGAGACCGAAAATGGTCATTCCTATCCCCAGCGGAGCGGATAGCCATCAGACCAAAATGGTCATCTCTTATCCCCAATGAGTTTCTTTCCGATGCTTAGGCGTAGAACTCGCTCATCGGAGTTCGAGGCACCTAAAACGCCGTCATCTCGGGGTCGGACCCGAACTACGGCGGCTTGATTCCCATTCGGGATACGTAGGTAGCCTATCGCTAGGTTCGGCCACCCGATCACTCGATCATCACACGCCAAATATGGAGCCTTACTCTTATCGACGACCCCGCTTCCTTCGAGCGCCGTCGCCAGAGGGCTACGTAAGTGCTCCAATTTGAGCTTGTTAGAATTTTCGTTATAAAATTAACGAAAGTTATAACATTTCTCACGATTCCTAACTATCCTAACATTTCTAACAAAGTGAGGGTAAAATGGGCATTGTTATTTAAGGTTAAACCTTAAAAAGAATCTCAAAAAAGAAAAACAAATGAAGAAAACCAAATATAGCAATCTTTGGAAACAAAAGCTGGTGGTCAATTTGAATTTTGAAAAGATTATTCTTCTTGTCCAAAGTGAAGGCGCATTTAATGAACGATTGCACGCTGCTGATCCTATCCGCGCGGATACCATTGTAATTTTCAGAGGGCTATAAATTGAGCCCTCCGAGTCACAAAAATAAGGAGGAAGAACACAAATGCAACGAAGTTACGGCGAAATATAGAGAGAAAACGGTGAGAATTCTCAAGAATTGTCACCTTTTTCTCTCAATCTTTCCCAACTCATACTCATCCACTCACTCTCATATTAAATCCCTAAACACTCATACACTCAAGCCAAACACTCAAGAACACAAGGAAGATTGGTAAACCCTCCTCTTCCTAACCCTAAATCTCATCCATTGCATGCATCTTCAAACTACAAAATGTAGTTCTTTCATCTTTTTTCTCTAGATCTAAGAAGATCACCATGGAAGACCATCTCCATGGATGATCTTCTACAAAGATCAACATTATTTTCAAAGCTTTTCTTTCTTACTTGCAAAAATGCACTTTCAAAACCCTAAAAAACCATTTTCAAGCACTAAATCTTGATTTCAAAGGATAAAATTCCCCTCCCCAAGCAAATGAAATGCTTAGTCCTAATGTACCCCAAGGATGGTTTGGTATAGTTGATTCACCACTAAAATGTCTAGTGATCACTAACCAAAACCTAGGGAAATGGGGACAAGCATGGATGCAAAACCCCCCTTAAAATCACATTTTCTTTCTTGGGAAGTTGCTGTCCAGTAGCAATTTTCCCAGACCTCAGTCCATGGTCTTAATTTTTGGACACAGATGAACTTGGAATTTGGTGTCGACTACAAAACACTTTTTGTAGCCAACATCCAGAGCTTTCCAGACATATTTTTATCTTATTTTTTGGGTGAGTAAAACTCCTCTTTTCAATTTTTCTTTCAGAGGCTAGTTCATCAGCTTCTGGGAATCCAGATCTCATATCTGAGGTTTCCAGAAGGTTTTGACCCCTCAAATCTTCTCCAAAATGGAAATTTCTTTCACACAAAGTTTATTCAAGGAGTCTAGAGAAACTTTCATTCTCTGAGTTCATCCAGATTATGAAGTTTTAGGACCCTTGAATCCATTTCAAAATCAGGTGTCTGCTGCCATTTTCTTCTGGCAGAAGTGACTTCTCAACTTCAAAGGGTTTTTTGAGTACCAAATCTCAAACCAAAAATTCTCCAAAAAATCATGGGATCAGTTTGAAGTCTTAAAAAGACATCCCAATTTTTACTTTTTCCAGTTGCAACTTATTTTGGCCAAAACACACACACACACACACACACAAATGATTTTCAGCTTGGAAGACTCGTTTTTACGAGGCGCGTCGGGTGCACACTAACGTCCTTCCCGACGCGTAACATGACCTCCGAACCTAAATCTCTGATCTCGGGCTTTTTTCAAAGTTTAGCCCTTCAAAATCAAAATGGCGTGGCGACTCCGTTTTTTCCGGTTTTATTTGGTTTTTCAAAGAAACGCAAAAATCGAATTTTTCCCGCAAAAAAGGCAACACATCGTTACAACGAGGCAGAGGAGGTGGCTCACTGGGCTGACTTGCGACATCATATATCTGGGGGACCGTTTCTCGAGGCAGCATGGTCATGTCCCTCCATTGGACGCCATTACCCCACACGATCCTCCCGGCCACGGATGCTACGCAGCCCCGAGGGATTGGCCGGGCGGATGAGATTGAGAGGTACCGGGGAGGTATAGGCTGC
This sequence comes from Adenophora triphylla var. japonica, assembly GCA_022495995.1. Classification (NCBI taxonomy): domain Eukaryota; kingdom Viridiplantae; phylum Streptophyta; class Magnoliopsida; order Asterales; family Campanulaceae; genus Adenophora; species Adenophora triphylla. Next base: position 313,725 of record JAFEMH010002698.1, read on the forward strand.
GGAGGAGTATTTTGACATGGGTACCCCCTACGCTGTGTTTGTGGAGCAGCGCTGAGGACGCCACGAAGCTAGTGAAGGCGGCGGTCACTCGGGGATATGGGGAGGATGAGCCCTGCGGCCGCCTATCCCTCCTTCACATCTCTCATACGTTGTAGACGGAGTACCGAGGAGGATGAGAATTCCTGTGCCTGACACGACGGAGCCCCGAGGTACACCTTGCCACCGATAGCACCGTGAGTATACTCTTAGGGTCTTATTCCCTTTTTAGCTTTGATTTTACGCTTTTTGCAATTTTGAGATTTTACGAGATTTTTCGAGATTTTCTTTTCTTTTCTCGGGTTCCGGCTCGCACCTATGACGGGTTGGTCGGGCGGCGAACGGGGTTGGAAAGACGTGTGCCGATCCTTGGTCAAGAAGGCGCTGCGCTACTAAAGCGTCAACAAGCGTGCGGGAGCTTGTGCGCAAAAGGAGGCATGTCGGGCGCGGCATCCTCTTCCTCGGCTTCGGAGTATTCATCCGGTGCCGAGGCCTCGGGGCGAGGTCCTAATGCGATATCTTGGAGCGGTGGCGGAGTACGAGCACGACAACATCCCTCTGTCCGATGCGAGCGACTAGGAGGACGTGATGAGAGAGCCTAGCGTCTATGAGGCGAGCGGTGATGAGGAAGAAGAAGAATCGAGGGCCTAGGGGGTCTCTAGAGTAGATTTGGAACAAAACAAACAATGAACAATTTTTATGCACACTTTGTTTATTTTTTTGCTTTATTTGGGCGCCGATGGGGCGAAGACATTGTACTTATGTTTTATTTGCTTTTCTAATTCATGCTTTTTCAATTTGCATATTATCTGAGCCTTGGGGCGATTTTTTGCTTGGAATCGGGGCTGAAAATGGGCCAAACTGATATATAATGATATAAAACTGCTTGGGTGGCTTCTGGACATGTTTTTGTACAGGTTTTGGTTGAAAAAGTGGGGTGAAAACTCCCTTGGGCAGCAACTTTGGTTCTTTGCAGAATTTTTCTGCGAGAGGGCTAATGTAGCCGTGCGGCATAGGTCTTGAGGGCAAATGAAGCCGTGCGGCTCACGGTTACATGCATTTGGTTATTTTCTGAATAAAAGCAAGGCTTGGTCATTTCATTTCATTTTCAACCCAAACTTGTTTCAAATTGTTCCCGGGGCATATTTTGGACCTAAAGACACCACCTTTGATCACTTTTGCGATGGAGAGGTCCGTTAGACTACAAAGGGGAAGAGAGACCATTTTACGTCCGGTCTTCAATCTTGGGCGAGACATAACTTCCAAAATCACAAGGGGCTGCTTGATTCTTCCTTCAAGATCAAGTCTTTATGGCATTTGAGGGATCTCCCGCCCGGTGGGACCTGCTGAGAGCGCGGCAAAGTTGCAGGACGTCCGGAGACATGTTCTTGCTTTTCTTACAACGAAATCGTCCCAACGCACGAAGACTTCAGAGCCTTGATTGGGGGTCCGAGGCGAGGCTATATCTATTCCGCTGATCGGAGACGTGCCGGTGGCGGTAAAGCTTGCATCTTTTACGAGATTCCTTTGGGAGAGGCTGAGGAGATGATGGTAGCTTCGGACGGGATTGACCTTTCCGAGATCCGGACGGGTTTGGATTTCCGGCTATATGGCTGCTACCATGGTGGCTATGGATGCATTTATCCTTTGCGTCTTTCTGTTTTGTTCATTTCTGAGTCAGTGGGGATCTGTCACGGTGGTCTCTTGGACATGGTCGAGAGGCTGCCGAGTGGGAAGGATATCGTCCCACTTGGTTTTGGGGAGACTTTGCATGGGATCGACGGGATGGCTCGGGAGACCATTTCATGAGGTCCAGGGAGTCCGGCTATGTTGACTTTGTGGCTGCGGGGAGAGGCTCGGGGCTTTGCACAGGGCTTTGCCGACTCGGTGCCCTTGGGTGATTTCTCGGAGAGGTGCACCTAGGCGGCGGGAACGGGGTAGGCGGGAGGCGATGATGGCTAGGCTATCCACTTCGGACATCCGTTGGTGGATACCACCTTTGGAGGTTGCGGACCGGGAGGATATTTCGGGAGTCTTATCTTTGTGAGGGTTCCGAGATTACTGCTTTGGTCATCCTTCTACATACCTGCTTGGTATCCGGGCGGTTTGGGGCTTTACGGGGAGCCTTTGAGTGGTGGGAGGACATCCGGACCATGGAGGTGATGTCTCTGGACATGAGGGACCCGGCCCGGTTTCACTTTTCTTCTCGAGGGCTTGGACATACACTTTGCTTTCCCACCCGGGGCTATCTTTAGGAGCGGGGAAGAGCACGATCTTGACCACTTTGTCTACTTGGGTAGTACGAGAGGGAGATGGGAGCGACTCGGGTTATCTTGGAGGATAGACGCCGAGAGTTTTATTGGGGGATGACCACGACTCGAGTAGGACTACGAGGGAGGCCCGAGGCTAAGGCGAGTTGCCATAACCAATCGAGGTGACTTGGTCGGGGACATGGAGGCTCGATACAAGAGGTTGTCGAGGTTGCTCATTTGGCCCGAGTCTCGAGAGGGAGGAGATACGGACTCGTGCTCGTATAGAGAGCGCTTATTGACACGGGGTTGGTAGAGGCTCCGGTGAGGATACCGAGAGGTCGGGATGAGGGATACCGAGCATTATTGAGAAGAAAAGGAAGAAGACTCGACGAGGCCGAGGAAAAGGGAAGAAGGCTGAAGAAGACTCGGCGAATGACGGCGACAAGTCTTTTCTCAAGATCCTCTTGTGCCATTTGCAAACACATTAGTTTATTTAGGCATTTTATTGTATTTTAGATCTTTTTAGCGGGTTAGCGAGTAGTCAAGAGGTAGACCGTGCTTGAACTCATCAAGAAATTTTTGACTTGTAATGAACAAGAAATATTATTTTAGAAATTAATCAAGACATGTTTCATGGAAATTCAAATGTCTTATTACTTGGAACCCGTTTTATGAAAACTGAAATACCCTTTTATTTATTGCTAAGGACGCACTTTATGGAAGCTTTATTGCCCTTTTTATTGTTTAGACCGAACCATATATGGTGCCTACGTTTCCCTTTTACAAGAAAGGCTAAGGGGCTCGGGTCTTCGTAGTTCATTACGGTGAACTAACAAAACTAAGTCTTTTTTTTTTTTTTTGTGCAACCTGTTTTTGCCTAGATCGCCCTTTTTGGGGTTTTCGGCCCTAGTGGGTATTACTCTTTTTGCACTAAGATTTTATTTTTTTTATTTTTTTTTATTTTTTTCGCAACCACTTGTCTTTTGCCTAGACCGCCCTTTTTGGGGTTTTCGGCCTAGTAGGTGTTACTCTTTTTGCACTTTTTTTTTTTTTTTTTTTATTTTTTTTTTTTTTTTTTTTAGACATAGTATCTTCGGAGTTTATCACCAGATTGCTTGGGTGGACAAAGGGATTGCCATCCAAGTACGCAAGCTTCATGGCTCCTCCCTGATAATATCTTACGCACCACATAAGGGCCGATCCAAACGGGTTCCCATTTTCCCAGGGGTTGTCTACGGTAGGGGCTTTACTTTCGGCACTAAGTCACCCTCTTTGATGTCTCTGGCCTTGACCTTTTTATCAAACGCTGCTGGCCATTCGCCTCTGGTAGGCTCGGGTGTGTTCCATGGCTTTTAGCCTTCTCTCGTCAAGCGGGGCTAACTCATCATGCCGAGGCTTGCGCAACCATTCTACTTCATTGACAACTTTGTTTTCCAGGAGGACCCTTAATGACGGGATTTCCAACTCCACTTTGGTAACACTTGCTTCCATCCCGTAAGTTAGGGCAAAAGGAGTTTCTCCTGTGGCACATTCAGACGTTCTGCCCAGCCCCGAGTGCTAGGTGCGGCTTTTCGGGCCAATCACGACCACGGGTGGCCATCTTCCGGATGATCCGCTCGAGTGTCTTATTAGCGGCTTCCACGGCTCCATTGGTGAGGTGCATGCGGGGACGACTTGTGGCGAGTAACTACGAATTACGACGGCGGTCTATCGCAGTCTCCTTCGAAGTGTGACCCATTATCAGGAAATGATCTCGTTGGGCACCCCATATACGCACATTATGTTTTCTTTGATGAAGCCCGGGCCACTTTTACGGAAGTGAGGACCTTGTAGGACTTGGCCTCTACCCACTTGGTGAAGTAGTCGATGGCTACTAACACGAACTCGTGCCCATTGCTTCTGTCGGGGTTATTTTCCCTATCACGTCAATGCCCCAAGTTGCAAACGGCCAAGGAGTCGTCATGCGGTACGAGGTCATGAGGTGGGAGATGGTTGAGGTTGGCAAACCGGCGGCACTTGTCGCGAGGTTCGGACGTCTTTGGATGCGATCTGTCTCCATGGAGATCCGGTAGTAACCCATTACGAGGATCACTTGCATCGGGGCTCGGCATTCGTGTGAGGACCGCAGGACCATTGTGGACTTCGGTCATCAACTCTCTGGCTCTTTCTTGAGTGACACATAAGAGGAGTGGTCCTTGATAGCGTTTCTTGTACGGGTTGCCTCCTAGAATGACATAATGGGAGGCCAACCTTTTCAGGGCTCGCAAGCTTTTGGCTCGACACCTTCTTTTGGTCTACCTTCTTCGTCTCTGAAAGGCGACTCTCAGTCTTTGAGGAATTGGTAAATCCCAGGGTTGTACCAAGGTTCCTTTATAGGCTCGGGTCCCGAGGTCCACTTCACAACGAAGGTGGGGCTTCTCTTCTACCCACTCTGAAGGGATTTATGGCTTTTCCCTCGGGGATCTCTACCAATGAGGCTAGAGTAGCTAAGGCATCTGCAAATCTGTTCTTTTCCCTCGGCAAGTAGTGGAAAGTCACTTCTCTGAACTGTCCGATCCAACTCCTCCATATGGGCATGATACCGTTGCGGATTAGGGTCCACGAGTCTTCCACTTGTTGGAGACTTGGTTGATGATCGGGCCGAGTCTCCAGTAAACTTCGAGCTCCTTGACATTTCTTTCTAAGGCGGCCTCAAACCGGCAATGCGAGGCTTCATACTCGGCGACATTGTTCGTGGCGGGGAAAGTTCAACTTGAGGGCTATGGGGGTATGCTCATCTTTCGGATCGACCAATAGCATTCCTACACCATTTCCTCTTTTGTTAGCGGCTCAGTCAAAGAACAATTGCCATCTATTCTCGGGCTCAGTTGCAAAGATCCCTTCATGCTGGAATTGGGGTTCGGGCCCTCTGTCTTCATTCTTGGGAAATTCGCCGAGGTGATCGACAATGCTTGACCCTTGATGGCCTTTACGGTCACATAGTTGATGTCGTATTACGCCAAGAAGAAGGACCACTTCGCTAAACGCATTGAGAGGGAAGGCTTGTCAAAGATGTACTTGATGGGGTCCATTTTCGAGACCAAATTCACGGGGTGGGCTTGCATATAATGCTTCAATTTGCCGACTACCCGGACCCGAGTCCTGCACGAGTCTTTTCACATCTTGAGTAGTGAGCTCACTCCCCTGTAGCTTCCGGTGACAAAGTAAATGGCGTTTTCTACCCGAGAGTCTTTCTTTTCTGACAAGCATAGCCCCAATTGCCGTGTACGTGACGGTGAGATAGAGCGAGGAAGAGGCTTACGTCTATGTGGGGAGCATAGTACCGGGGG